>VXAC01005588.1:561140-630546 GCA_013399225.1 Rhipidura dahli | reverse complement strand
GCTCCTTCCCTTCCCTTCCCTTCCCTTCCCTTCCCTTCCCTTCCCCTCCCCTCCTCTCACTGCACAGCTGTGTGAGGGGAGATGGGCCCCTTGCAGACCCTGGAATTTCCTTCCTAATTCCTGCAATCTGTGAAGGGGAAGGGAGATGGACTTCTATGGAGATATTCCCTATTGCCAAAAATGATCTGACAGAATGTGTGTATGTTATCTTCTTGTAACCATGGAAACAGACAAAAACTAGTCAGATGGATACAACCAGATTGCTTTCAGTTTCTGGAAAGGAAAAAGGCTCCCCTTGATTCTTGGTCTGGAATTGGCAGTCCTGCCACTGGCATGGGTCAAGGTTATGTTTAGTGCATGGAATATTTTTACCATGATATTAGATCCTGAAATTCACCTAGCTTCAGGGAAGTTTGCCACTCTCGACTTGGAAATTTCCTTTCTTTTATTGGTTTGTTACAACACCACACATTCAGGCCTTCTGAGTCAGCCTTATTAAAATCACAACCTGGCTATGACATAATTGTAGCATGACTATGGGAGCATTATGAATACACTCCAGGAAGCCTGGAGTGCAATACATAGGAATCAATTTGTAATTTTTGTATTTTATGTTAATTTTATATTGTTGTAAACAAACAGCATGTAACATAAATTATAAACCTTGTGCGAATTGTGCCAGTGACTTATAAATGTATTTGCTTGTGAGAGTTCAGACCATGAATCAGTCTGTATTTTAAAGCTGACAATATAAGTTCTAACAACTGAAAACTTCTATCTAGATAACTAAGTATGCTTTAATGGTATATGTACAACTGGTTTTGAAGTTCTGGTCTTGGGATCATGCTACATTAAAAAGTACAGAAAAATCAATATCCCTCACAAAAAAGTTCTGGTCTGTGGTGTAATGTCAAAAATTCTGTAAAATCATTTTGAAAACCCGCACTGGGTGACAAATCCAAGCAGACACAAGATTCAAGGAAATTTACTCTTTTTCTGCAAGAATTTCATAGCTGCAGATGAGACTCAGCTGTATCATGGTCAAACTGAAACAAACTTCAGTTTCTGTAATTAATGGATTTAAACCCAGGGCTTCCTGTAGGCTCCACCTCAGCCAAGAATATCCAGAGGGCTGAAGTCTGTATCCACGTGCTGCCTGCTGTGATAGGTGCCTATCTGATTCCAGCTCTTTCTCCTCTGCTTTGGTGAGATGTGGAAAATATAGAGTGAGGCTGTGTATGTGTATGTAAGGCTCTGTGCTGCTGTCATCATCAATCTTTTTGACCCTGCAACTCATGGCCATGGTGAATAATGTCTGGAAGTAGGTCTACACTTAGGCAGATGCCTGAAGTGAGGGACAACACACCTTGCTCTATCAGTCTGCATATAGCAGTCATGAAACATCACTATCGTGCAATGCAAACTCATTATGTTCTGGAAAAAGCATTAATTATAATGTATATATATTTACACTCACACATAGTAGATATGTGTATATATAAATGAGTGGGTGTATACACCTATATGTATATCTACATATATATATGTCTATATGGGTATGAATGCATATGTTTGTAAGTCTAAATGCATTTATGTATTATGTGTATATATAAGTGCATTTGTGGGTCTGCATGTATACATTTACCACATATCATGAAAATTACAGCAGACATCCTGGTTGCATCTGTCCCGCCTTCAGTCCTCTCAGCCTGTGTGTTTTATCTCGGTTTTCCAATTTTGTGGCACGTCAGAAATCTTCCTTACTGTTTACAGAGTCAAAACTCATAATTTAATTGCTGTCAGAGACTGGCTGCTTGCAAGGACTCCCTTGGAAACTCTGTAGTCGTAAATGTGAGTTCAGAAAGTGAACTCTAATGAGCCCTTTCCTCCTCAATTAACTCACCATGGAAAGAAATCTGGTTCTGGCTTCTTTGTCTGCAATTCTGCAGGCACAGACAGGGATGAAGGCTGAAAGATGTGCTTGGTATCAGCAAAACTGCAGTGCTTGGGAAGCTCTCTGCTGGGGTAGGCAAATGCTCAGGATATCTGTGAAGGTTATCTTCCCTCTGCAGAAAGGCATATTTCTTATTTCAAATAATATCTCTCCTTTGATGGGGGCAGTGAATGCTTCTAAACTTCCACTGCTCATTTTGGGTGCCCTGCTTCCAACAGAAGGGGGAAAAAAGTCTCATAGAATTATTTGGCTAGAAGTGCAGCTGTTAGTTATTAAACAAGTGTGGATTTAGCACTGAGGAATTTGGAGTCTAGGCAAACTCAGAAGCAACTAAATACTGGCATCTTCTGAAATGCAAAAAAATTTATTTATTTTGTTAAATTCTGTCCATTCTCAGAGCTATAAAAATGGCAAGAAACAGAGAGTCTGATCTATGGGATCATAGACTGGTTTGTGTTGGAAGGAACCTCAAAGACCACCTACTTCCCACCCCACCCTGCCACGTGCAGGGACACCTTCCACTAGACCAGGTTGCTCAGAGCTCCATCCAACCTGGCTTTGAGAATTTCTAGGGATTGGGCATCCAGAACCCCTCTGGAACACCTGTTCCAGTGCCTCACCACTCACACAGTAAAAATCCCTTCCTAATATTATAGAACCATTGAATGGCTTGGTTTAGAAGGGACCTTAAAAATCACCTAGTTCTAACTCCCCTGCTGTGGACTAATCTAAATCTATATTTACCCTATTTGTGTTTGAAGCCATTTCCCCTTGTCTTGTCACTACATGCCCTTGTAAAAAGTCTCTCTCCAGGTTTATCTTAGCCCCCCTTTAGGTACTGGAAGGTGCTATAAGATCTCCCCAGAGCCTTCTCTTCTCCAGGCTGAACAGCCTCAGCACTCCAAAGAAGAGGTGCTCCAACTCCCCGAAAATCTTTACAGCCCTCTGGATCTGCTCCAACAGGTCCATGTCTTGCTTAAATTGAGGACTGCAGTGCTGGAGGCAGCATTCCAGGTGGGGTCTCACAAGAGCAGGATAGAGGGAGAAAGTCTGATCCCTTTCCCTGCTGGCCTGCTGCAGCCCAGAACAGGGCTGGCTCTCTGGGCTGCACAAGAACATATTGCCAGGTCATGTTCAGGCACCCCCATGAACTTCTCCACAGGGCTTGTCTCAATTCACTGGCCACCCACCCTACCAATATCTGGTATTGCCCTGACACAGGTAAAGATCCTCTTTCATAGAAAAGGGAACAAGACTATTTAAAAAACTTAGCAGCTGGTTGGTAATTTTTTTTTAAGAGTCTAAAGATGTGGACAGAGATGTAAGAGATCTTGAGATCTTTCTTAGACTTACTCTCTTTCTTAGTGTCAGGATCAGCCAAAACTAAATCATTTCTGACAGATGTTATCCAGTCTGTGATGAACTACTTTGCTTGTGGAGAGTCTACAGTTTCCCCAGGCAGCTTCTTCCAGTATTAACTTTGCCAAGAGAAAATTTTCTTTAATTTAGTCTTAGTTTTCCACCATTTTTTTTTGATCTCTGACCACACCAGATGAAGTAGAGTTGTCTCCCTGCTTGTTTTATATAGCCTTTTATGTATTTATGTCAGCAAACCTTCTGTTGCCTGGAGAAAACATAAACTGCTTTTAAAACACAAAGATTCAATGGTGCTGCAGGACAGCACTTATAACACTCTGTGGGTCTATGAGGAGCTCTGCAGACTGTCATGAATTCATCTGCCCCCCAGCAGGGCTTCACGGGCCAGGTGTGGGTCACTTACAACTGATGAACCACTCATCGCTCATAGACCACAGTTTGGCTCATAGACCACTATTTGGAAACCATCAATACAGATTACTTTTCAGTGAGCACTCCTAGGTGAAACACCTTATCCTGTGTGTTACTGGTGATATTTGATGTACATCTTGCTTCTTACCATGTGCCCATGTAGTGGAGACTCTTACTTTTCTGTAGTTTGCAAAGATTTTTGTTTTCCTTCACTGCAGGTACATGGGAGGTTAACCACTACAGGACAAGATGGGGCACTTTGAGATTTGTGTGGATGGCTACTCTTCAAAAACAAATTTTGCAGTTGAAAGAATGTATGTGAAATTGGTTTAGATTAAGCCTTACAGTAGGAAGTATTTGAATCTCGTCTTCAAAGAGCAGAGGCTGAACACTGCCTGTGTCGAGAGATCATCCTAATGCCTTAAATTTGGTGAGTTACCTATCACAGATCTGAAACAAGAAATTATTTACAGGTAATAGCCTAGCTGAGAAGGTATTTAAATGAGTTTGAGCATACACTTTTGCCTTACTCTGAACATGGATGCTCTGTTTGAGTGGTCTAAATCAGTTGCTGAATAGCATCTGTTACCATCACATTACCTTCAAACCCTCATTTGGATGTTTTATTCTCAATGAGTAAGCCGTTAGGTTAAATTTTGCTGTGTCTTTGTGTTCCAAATGTCAACATATTTGGGGTTAATACATGGATGAAAGCTGGATGACTGGTCTAGACTCCCTGCATCCCTGTGTTCTTGATAATGCCCTGTGACAGGACAGACATTGACCCCTCTTTGCTTTGGTTCTGGACATGGATCTTTGTTCAAACACTAGGTCTACCAGGGAGCTTGCATTCATCATTCATTTATTAATTTATTCATCTATCAACTAACTTTCTGATAATTATTCCTGGACAGGGACTGTCTTAGATACTGAAAAGTTTTTAAAATTCCCCAGACATCTTAAGACTTGCAACACTTTGTGTCTTCTGCCCTTTTAACAACCATCCAACATGTTTCAGGCTTACTGTATAGTGAGTCATTTCGTAAGAGAAATGTGCTTCTAATACGGTTTAACTGAAGCTAGAAGAATACTGGCTGAGGTACATTGAAAATAGCATTACATAACATCAAATGAAGTGGGAATAAAAATTTGTCTGTTTTTTCATGCTTGAATGACTTCTGAAATAATTGAAAATTGTGACTTGTTAAAAGGCAAGAGCCATGTGCCATAATAACACTTGATCACTTGAATTCAACAGTCAGATTGCAAATCTTTCCTCTTTCCATATTAAATTTTATAAGGAGTATTAGAGTTAATAATGCTTAATGCAGGTTTGCCCCTAATGGCAAGGATCACTTCCAAATCCAATTTGACTGGGAAGGGTGCAGTATCATAGAAGTGGATGCGGATATAGGTAAATCTGGCTAAACATCATTAAATCATAAATGTTTAATCAGGAAAAAAGCCTGGTGACTCTGAACAGGGAACCTGGAATCACCACAGAATCAGCTAGGAAGTATCTACTATAGAATACAGAAATATAAAGTCTGAATCTCTTCAGAACACATCTATATAGTATTCTAACTCTCTCAGCTTGAGAAATTTCTCTCTTGGGTCAGGGTGAACAATTTTTTACATAATTTGACAGAAATATTTTTTGTCTACAGTCAAATCTTTCATTTTAAGGGTTATCCAGGGAATTTCCAAGGCAGTGCTAGGGTGTGAGAATGGAAATGTGCTTACTTTGAGGCCTTTTAGTGGTGTGGAAATTTGATATGTTTCTGCAATATAAGTCTACATTTACAGTCACCTGCTCTAGGTGGGCCTGCTTTAGCATGGGGGTTGCTCTTGGTGATTGTCAGAGATCCCTTCCAACCCCAAGCACTCTGTGATTCTGTGTGATTCTGGAATTAATTACAGCCAATCAAGGGCCTTGTGTTGTTTGCTCTGGGCAGGGCTTATGTTAGGACTCATCCTGTCCAATATATTCAATAGGGACCTGAGAGATGACTTGCTGATGAAGGCAGATACAAAGAGTTGCAGAAGGACCTGATGGTGCTAAATTACTGGATGATGAAATGACAGATGAGATTCCATGTAATGTAAAGTGATGCACAAGAGAAAAACAATCTTGTATTTATGCATCCCGTGAAGAACTTTGAACTGCTATTGCCATGCAAAAATGAGATTCTGGAATTATTACAACCAATTTTACATACTCTTAGCAGTAGTGAAACCAGATTTTTATCTAAGGATTATTTAGGATGGATGAAGAAAGCAAGCACACATCATTGTGCCTCTGTACAAATCCATGATGTGCTCTCATCTTAAATGCACAACATAATTTCTTATTCCCTCACCCTATTTCACTAGAAAAATAGGGATAATAAGAGAAATAAAAACCAAAAGGGTAAAAAAAGGGCATCAGAAATCACCCAAGATAGTAAAACATAGGGATATTCTGCTCTAGAAGAAACAAATAAACAGACTAAGATTCATCAGCCTGGAAACTTCCCAGAGTAGTCTATAAAACCATGAAATGTGAAGAATGGTAATATGAAATGATCTCACATAAGGTGATCAATAGAAGATGTTGAATGACACTTGTAGAAATCTGGTCCAAAATAAAGTTTTTAAAAACTATGGTTTGTCCCTAAAACATGCAGATATGGCACCTGAGGACATTTCAATGGTGAATACAAGGGTGGTACTTGGCTGATGGATGGACTTGATGATCTTAAAGGTCTTTTCTGACTTTTCTGACCTTAATGATTCTGTGATTGATAAAAAAAAAATGTGTATTTCTCTAAATAATGTGATGTTAAGTCTGTGCTGCAGAACACTGTAATTAGAAAAAATTACATGTGTTCAAAAGGTGGGTGGATAAATTCATGGCAGAAAAATCCAAGGCATATTCAGTGCAGAGATGCTGCCTTGACTCAGAAAATTGATGCACCATAAATAATTGAAGTCTGGTGAATGTTTCTGGGTAATATCATCATATCCTTACACTGTTTTTTTAATGTGTGCTAGACATCTAACAGTGGCAACTGATGGAGACATGGACTGGATCTTCATGTGTTAACTCAGCTCGGCTGTTCAAAGCCTTTGTGATTTATCCAGACCTATAAGGCAACAGTGGGGATGATCAATGAGCCAGGAATATCTGATATCAGATATGCCAGCAGCTGGGCTTCACCCATGTGTCATCAGGTACCTGCCTCACCTGTAACACTGATCCAAAGACGTGTCAATAGTCACATGAGTCAGGTGAAAAGAACGAGCATCCGGTATCCAGCACTGCTCCTTTACAATTTGTGTAAACAAACTTGCCTGAATTTCCCCAGACAGCAGTTTGTTTCCAGCATACTCTCTCATCCCTTGCATGAAGTCTCGTTTCAGCCTTCCAAAACTCTTCACCAATCTTTTTACCTAGCTTAGGGTATTTTGTCACCTTCTACTCTTCCCGCAGTGATAATAGTGACAACCAAGATGTGAATAGTCCCATGGGAAAAATGTTTTTCATTTGAATTCCCATTCACATTCAGAAAGATCCCTCAGGACCTTCATGGCCAAGTGAAGACCTTAACATCTCTCTTGAGACCTAGGATTTGAAAGCAGGTCTGCTGTATCTCAGGCAAATATAGAAAAATGGGCTGAAATCTACCTTCTGTTGGGAGCTGCTCCCTTGTGTAACCATACAGCCAGTGATTACCCTACTCATGTAAATGGATATTTCTGTCATCATCTGGCCAGCAATGATGTTAAAACTGATGCATCCACATGAGAGGTTATGTGATATCTTTATGTTCATTCTTTTGTTTAATCCATATTTATATTGTTCCTTACCCTACTCCTGCAGAAGACAAACATCTGTGCTTTTCCAGTCAAACAGCTCACTCATTCGGGACTATATTTTACTATCAGGTCTTCAAGAAGGGATTTTAACAGGGCTTAATCATAGGGCCCTTATTTTAGTTCCAACGCTTGTCTGTGATAACTAGCCAAAAGCATGACTGAGTCACACTGTGAAGGCATTTATCCTTTGGTATATATGACTTTATTCTTTCCTTTTCCACTTACACCTCATTGTTATATGTGATCTCTCACTGTACTATATATAAGCTTGAATTTTAAACTCTTTGAAGTAGGAACTGCTTACAAAATTTCCCCTTTTCCAAGACACAGAGGAACAGTCCTGGGAACAAATAAACAAGACTTTTACAGTATAAGTCACACTAAATTGCTCCCTTGAAATTGAAAAGAGAGGAATGTTGCCCTTCATTGGCAAAGCTCCTACAGGTAAAGTAATGGTGAGTAAAAAGAAGGCTTCAATATCCAGAGCAGTCATTTTACCTGCTCAACAGAAGCAATTCGCTTAACATGTAAATTGCCTTTTTAAACCAGGAATTCCTTGTTCCTGTGTGGCTGCTTTTATCATCATGTCTGCTTTTCCTGCTGCCTAACAGCAGTTAATGGAGCTGAAAATTGTTATCAGCTTGATACTACCATAGAGCCAGCTTACACAAATACCTGATAAGCACTGTAACACATTTCAGTGGATGAAAATTCATTGTACAGCATTGTTTCCTTTTACTTTAATGTGTTCCAGACCACTTGGACAGCTCACTTAATGAATCCCATTTTGCAGAGGACAGCCACGTTTGAGGTACTGCCAGCCTGAGATGCCGGTGCCTGCATGTTGAAGACTCAGGTGTGATCCTTTGGCATGTGACAGGGCTGTGCTGACTGTCTTATAATAAAGTGAAAACAGACACTGGAGGAATGATGGTTTTGACAGCAATGAGGCATTTAAGAGTTCTTTGTTTTGTCAGGCTCCTGTGCACTTTGTGGCGAGTAGCAGCATTACAGAAAGTGCTTCTGCAGCAGCAGCAGGAGCTGCTGATCTTCTGTTTGGATCATTATTTGTATGTCTGACCCTGCATCAGCACAGTCATGCAGCAATATAGCATCAGCTGCATTATTGCATTATATGTAAAGAGTTTTCTTCATATCTCCCAGGTTGGATAGAAAATTATCCCTGATTTACTGGTGGGGAGCTGAGATGGAGGCACCTTAATTGGATCCAGACACCTTAAAATCAGTCTTCAAATCTTAGCACTTTTCCCACTCTATCTATGGAAATCCACAGGCTTTTCTCCAAGATAATGTAGATTATTTACTTTGATGGGATCCGTTATCTTCTGTCTGTGCTTCTCTCACTGTTGATTGCAGCTGAAGTCAGCTGGGATGAACACAGGGACACTAATAGATCTAATTACTTTCTGAAGGCATTTAGCCATCCAAAGATGCCGACCAGGTGCTTAGGAAGGGTTTGAAAATGTCTTCTGCAAGTCCAGCTTCCAGGAAAACGAGTGCTCCAGGAAGGCCTGGAGGAGCCGTGGACTCTTCTGCTCTGGGATGAGTTCCTCTGTCACCCATGGAAATGGCCTGAGTGACTATGGAAGACATCCCTGCTCTGCTGGATCCTGTGCCCATTTGTCCTAACTTCATCAAATGATCCCTGAGGAAAAAGGGTGAGGGATCTCTCTTATGCAGAAGGAGGCAGGTCCACAAGATTTTTCTCCAAAGGTGGGAAAACATTCCTGAGGTTGAGATTGACATTGTTAAACGATGTAGAACGGAATTCTGAAATTAGTGGTAATCTTGAGAATGTTTTAGGGTTTCTGAAAAGAGCCAAAAGTTCTGATAACTTGGAGTTTTCAAAAGTAGCCTGGACAAATTTTTGTAAAAGTAAAATTTGGGAAAACAGCCAGCATTGGCAGAGAAAAGAAGTGCTGTTTCCAACATGTGACTCTAGGATTGATTCTTTTCTGCCAATTCAAATCTTTTTGTAGTTTTAATTGCCTTCTATTGCTGACTTTTTGTTCATGCATAATGTGTATGATGGCTCAAGTGCTAAACAGTATCAACATTGCACTTCAGATGTGGCAGTTCTCCTGGGGAAGCAATGAGACTCCTGTAGAGCTGTGGGGAAAAAATTTTGAAGATAAGAAAGAAATTTGGCACATGACTTACACAGGCTTTCCTCCATGGCAGGGTTTCTACCTGACCTTTTGCCTTTGAAACTTTTCCTTCACTGCTGCTGAAATTAGTCTGTAAATAGCTAAAATAGATATGCATGGTTCTACTGTTATATTAGTTTATTTTCTCTTTTTAGGAACTGTACAGAACATCAGATTCTGATGTCATTCCTGGGCTGCAGGCTCCTCTTCGGACCACCCTTCATTTTTATTTGTACAGGACCTAGCACTAAAAGGACTTACTTTCCCTTTAGCCCTCAAACCATATAAATACATGTAAACAGTAATAACTGGTCACCAATGCACTTCAAAGTGGACCACAGAGATCAACAGAGGTCAGGTCCTCTTTAACTCCATGAAAAAAGCAGCAATACCCTTGAAAATTAGTAATAGTGGAAAGTGATAGATATTTATTTCTGAGAACCAACTGTTGCCAGAGTAGAAATCAACTCATACTTTGTAAGAGAAATTAGCTACCTCTCTAAACTTAGATTTTGAAGTGTCAGCCTCTCTACTCATGAAAGTGTTCATTCATTGCTAAGGTACACAGTGGCCATATGAAAATTTTCCTACCTGTAAGCTGGTATTTAATTTACCTCTCTCTTTCAAGTCACTTGAAATTAACACTCAGTAAATTGTTTTTTAGGAGAGATGTGGTAGGGACAAACTGAGTATCTAAGTAAACCCTGCTTGTCCCTTGCCTGGATAAATTAGGACTATTAAAAAAGACAGTGTCCTGTAATGGTGGATGTGTAATAAAAATAATAAATAGTATCTAACATTTTAAATATTTCACCCATCTGTTCTTTATGGAATATCAATATGCTATTCATTTGCTAAGATTTGACTCAACTGGCTTTTTAATGACCCTTGACAAACATACCCAGGACCAAAAGGGAGACAGAAAGGAGAGACCTCAGCACAATTTATCAGTGATGACACTAGGAAAGAACCTTGTATTGATTATGTGCTGCTCAGTCCATTAGATAAAACTATAATATCATAGGAAATTGATGCTAGAAAGTTCACAGCTGCTGAAGACATGTTTACCGGTTTGGGTGTTTAGTCAGTGAAGTTGGTGAAATTGTTTTTCTAAAAGAATGAGCTGTGCCAACAGGTGAAGGAGCTGCATGAGGAAGTGAATAGAAAATTCAAGAAAATGAGTGAGGGATTGATAGGCTGTTCTCAGACACTCTACAGTCTCCAGGTGGACTTGGAATCCTGTCAAGTAACTAGTCAGGGGTCTGTTGAACAGAAGGTTGGAAGCTGGTCACCATCTGTACCAGGAGAAAACCAGCGTGACTGTAGATGCTAAAAGGACTTTAGCTGCGAATTTCTTCAGCTCTCTAGCATTTTGTGAGAACTCTGTCTTTCCCATGCAAGCTAACCAAAACAAAGTAGTTTATCAAATATCCACACCTGTGACTTGTTTTTGCTGGATTGTTATGGCTTCAACTAGAAAAACACTTGGGAACAGATGTCTTAGAGTTGGGCCAATCCCCTTGAGGGGGGGATGGCCAGAGAACCAATTACTCTATGCCATTTAACTCACTTTTTGCAAACATATAAAAACCTTGGGAAAAAGGCCACTAAACTGGCTCATGTCGCCATTTCTACCTGACCCTGGACTTGGTGTGGTTTTTCTACGCGTTGGCGTTACAGCAGCAACAGTGTGACCAGTAGTAGGTAGTGGGACCTGTCTGCCAGAGATCACCTGGCCACAACAATGACACTGAGGAAGTATTCTTTGAGGAGCTAAAGGACACCTCCAAATCAACTGCCCATGTTCTCATGGGAGACTTCAGCTTGCCAGATGTTAACTGGGAACACCATACTGCTGGCACAAACAGGGCTAGGAGATTCCTGAAAAACCTGATGGTTGCTTCATTGTACAGGGAATAAGAGAGTTGACTACAAAAGTTGGGCTCCTGGATTTGTTGCTTGTTAACAGAGAGGATCTTGTGAGTGCAAGAGGAGATTGGTGGCCATCTTGGCCACAGTGACCACAAAGCAATTGAGTTTAAAATTTTGATTGACAAGAGGAAAAGTACCAGCAATACTTCAATCCCAGACACGAGGAGAGCAGACTTCAGGCTGCTCAGAAAACTAGTGAGTAAGGTCCCCTGGGAAAATACTTTGAAGGTGCTGACGTTCATCAGTGCTGGTCACTTTTTAAGCAGCACCTCCCAAGGGCTCTGGAACAGGCAATTCCTAAGTGTTGGAAGTCAAGCAGATGAGGCAGAAGACCAGCTTGGCTGAAGGGGAATCTTCTCTTGGAAATAAGACAAAAAAGGAAAGTGTATGCCCAGAGAAAGTGAGGTCAAGTGACGTGGGAGAAATACAGAGATGCTGCTGGTATTGGTACAAAAATGAACTTAATACAGTTTCATTTCCTCTTCTCACTAACTTTTCACTGAATTGTTCTTCCCACATGTGCTCTCTTCCCCATGTTCACTGACTTTGGAAAGATCTGTGGGAAGAAATGCCCTTCTTTCACATATTGGGAAAATCCATTCTTGCTGTCCCACTTATACATATAGATTGTGTGAAAGCACAGAGTAGGAATTAGTACCTGCTATCAGAAGTGCAGCTGTGTTTGAATTAATGCATGGTGTATTTCACAGTGGCTGCAATTAAGTTTGAATGAAGCAGTTCATAAATCACTAAGATCATAAGTGTTAGACAAGTTAATCTGTTGTAAATTTTTCCAGAATTAAGCATGGGACATGGCCAAATATGCACCCCCTGTGACAAACTGGATCAGTGTAATGGCTTTTGTAAAATGATTTGTGTTGTTAAGGTGACTAATGTGCACAACTCAGCTACAGTATCCAGCAAACACAACTTGAACAGAGGAAATAATGCAATTCAGAGTTGAAGATGGCAGCATTTTGTTTGGAGACTCTTTTGTATGCCAATGAACTTCCATTTCTATCTCTTTCAAACTGTGGCAGGAGCAGAGAAGAGCTCACTCTTCACTGGAGATTCTGTTCCCCACATGTAAGCCATGACCTTAAAGTGTGCAAGTCCCCACCATACCCTGCTGCTGACATCTGAGCCTGTATCAAAGCTGCACCCTAATCTTTGCAGCTGGTAGCTAATTCATCTCATCAAGTGTGTTCCATGCTTACACACACCAGGATTTGACTTTCTGTTGTACTTTCAGAAACACCAGGGCTGCAAATCCGTATCTGAAACCAGCATGTTGAAATTTAACATAATTGACATTATGACATGCTCAGTGATCTATTCAAAATTTGATCAGACTCAAAAGATTGTCATTTTCCAGGTCTCTGAACATATGCACTTGTTAAACATGCTTTATTTGTGTATATGTCAACATAGATGAAAAAGTGCATTTATAGAATTAATCCATCTGATCTGGGAGTAGCTGTTGAGCTAGTTATGTAATAGAAGTTAATCTCTATACTCTCTTGAAGGAGAGAAGTGATTTCTGTTCACTCCAAATCAGAAGCCATTCATGTGATTTCTGTATTTCTAGAATTGGTGCCTCAATGCCTCTTATGGCACTACATTAAATAACTGAAATAATTAGGAAGAATGTTTATACATGTAGAAATCAACATGGAAAGTTAACATTTTTACTATTAGAATCAAATAAATACTATTACAAACCCTGACCTTATCAGCAATTTTTTAGCATTTTCTTGTCCTTGACTTGCCAAGTAAGATGACTAGCAGATGTGAAAGGTTCCATTCTGAAATCAGCATAGAAAATATTTCCTTGGACATACCTATTGATAACACATATATTTATTTACGTATTTGCATACTACTAACTTGTGTAGGATCATTGTAACCCACAGAATATGGCAGACATCATATTTCATTAGCAAAATGTCAATTAATTTGCCAACCCCATCACCCTGAATGTCTCACATACCTTGTAGCAATCTTCAGGATGAGAGGGATCCCACTGATGTGAGCTCTCTTAAACTGGAAGCTCTGGTGAGTGCCAGTATTCTCCTTCTCCCAGTACACCCTCTGGAAATCTAAACCGTGATTATAAAATTAAGAGGACACAATCGAGAAACTTTTGTGTTCCAATAACAATGTGCCAGGCCTTTGCCAGCTGGTCCTGTGAGGCTCTTACAGAACTACCGTGCCAATCAAGTTTATACTGAAGCAAAAAGTCATTCAGCCACACAGGTCCTTGCTTATGTTGTATAACATCTCACACGTCATATAACCATAGAATTGATAAGGTGTTAAAAGACCTTTAAGATCATCAAATCCAACCATTCACCCAGCAACACCCCCTTGTTCACTGTTAAAGCATTGAGTGACCAAATCTTTTAAGTAGGAACAGATTTGTCTGAAGTTGGCCTCAGTGAAATGTAAGAAGTTCCATGGTTGGCGCAGTGGCCACAGCCACACGTGGCTCTGCCTTATGTACAGCATACACTGCAGTATTAAGCTTTCTTCTCTGGCATGCTTTTGAAAGAGCTTATCTAAGGTTTCTGTTTATCTGCAGAGTTGCATCCAACCAGTCTGAGCACTGGTCTACTTTGGATGGAAGCAGCTGCTCACAAAGGAGACCTCTGGGCCCTGAGGGCTAACTCAGCATTATTGAATTCTTGCAGGTGGGTACTTGAAAATCAGGCATAGCAGTGTTACAGCCATTGCACCCAAGGGTCCCTTCAGTCTGCCCTTCAGTGTTCGGTGACGTGGCCAAGGAAATATCAGGCATAACAAGGACCAGGTTCTGCTGCACAGCATTACCAATTGCTGTTGTAACCAGTGGAGTATTTTTGATTTTTCACTCCAGAACTTTTTGTAATGCAGTCTATTGGATAATGTCTGACCATTCACTCATTTCCTTGGTACTGATTCCACATTCAAACTGCAGCAAAGGCAACCTCTTTTGTACTCTGCTATGTGGAGAATGGGAATGGAGAAACTGAGCACTGAATTGTAATGCCTGCTTGACATCTTGATTCCCTAATACTTGTCATTAGGATGTTTAGTTAAAAACAGATCATGTTTATGGTGAACTGAGTGGAATTCACATTCCAGCTCACAGCAATCCCTTCTGCTATTATGAATTTATTACATGAAATGAAAATAATTTTTGTCTAACAGAGGCTAAAGCAATCACAACAAACTTGTCTAATATTTGATTTACTAAAGGAGTTTTCCAGAGCTCTATCTCTAAGTTTGCTTTTTCTAGTGAAGTGTTTGGATTACTTGCCATTATCACAATTTTACACTGGAGTCAAGTATAAAATGCTGGACAGCTCATCCAATTCCTTGTTTCAAAAATGATGCCTGTATTTGTGGTGAGTATGACAAAGCCTGTGTGTGTAGTTACAAAATGTGTAATATGTATTTGTCCACCTATTGCTTCAGCTATATGTTATAAATCTTGTCATACTATTCACAGCAAACAAATCCTACATTGAAGTACTGAAATTGAGGTAGTTTACCCTTCTTTTACAGGGGTGGATTAAACGGAAATATCCGTGTCGCACCATTCTGCCACAGATATACCAAATGTTTCTCTAGATAAAAAAGATGGATGTTGAGAGGTGCAGCACAGAAGGAATCAGTTCCTGCTTTTCCCCTTAATTTACTCATTTTTATGCTAACTAGAAAACAGAAAACATGATGTGTAGTGTGAGTAGTTGATTGCAAAATGAATTTAAGCAGTATTTTTATTACATATAGAGGCAGAGAGTTACACTGAGAAAATGGATCACATTAAAACAAACACTACAGATTTTTAAACATTACTAGGGTGAAAAAAAAGATGATTTCTGTGTGTCGAACCTGATATGCCCTCAGAACAACCTGATTTTCTGAAACTAAAGTCTCTGTCATATCACTTGCCACTTTTGAAAGTTTGGAACAGAGGTTTAAGATATTTTGGGTTGGTATCAAATTGTGACATTCTCATGGAAATTATTAAAAGCTCCAGCATTATATTATGGGTGTGTTAAGATTTCCATCTGATCCAGCACTTGCCTCTTTAGAAGTTTATGCTCTTAGTTCAAGGGATTTTATGTCAAGGAAAACTTTAATGATGGAATGAATTAAGTATTTTATCTTAATATAGCTTTAATTTTCATGGTTTGCCATATTCTGGGCCTTCCTGATATTTTCTGCAGCAAGTGTTAAGAAGTAGCACAGCAGCTTGAATATTCAAACACATCTCCCAGCTTTGTGTCCTTCCCTGGTTCTCTTGCTTGTAGCTGTAAATCAGCCTGACAGGAGAGACAAAACTGGCTCCCCAGAAGGCCCTATGGAAAGAACCAGGACTCCAGCATAACTGAGCTGGCTGTACAGTCCATTTCTAAACTCAGACACCTTCCATGGCTTGTGCAGGATGATTCTCAAATTCCAGATTAAGGTACACTATTCTTCTGAGTGCCTCTCTGAGTGGGATGCAGACACCACTGCAGAGTTCAGCTTCAATGTGAAGGTAAGACAGAGAATGGGTGGTGCTATAAGACAATAAAAGTAACATCCATTGATAGGAATTTGTAATAGAATTTTCAGAGTTTGAAATTTAGATTAGTTATGATTAAAGTTTGAGTTTCTATAAAGAATTATTTTAGTAGTGTTTTATGGGACTACAGTTAGAGCTCCTCTCTTCTTTTGTAATCAACATCTATTTCACCACGAGAAAGCTCACAAGAGCACCTGTAATGAAATCCTATTTCATAATTTGTGTGCGATGAAAATTTCATCTTTTGAATTCCAAGTGCTGAACTGTCTTCAAGTTGGTGAATTTGGATACGGAATTGAAAGAGACGCTGACTGGCATTTCACAGCACTTGCACTTTGAATGACTCAGTATTTCCAAAAACTCCTTGTTTTTATTTCAATTGTGACTGCCACCATGAAGCTTAGAAACTGTACTGCATGTTTAGTGAGAGCTAAATATTCCTCACTGCCTTGAGAGCTTTTAGAGGAAAATAGGAACTCTTCTTGTTTAGTCCAAACAAATATTTAAAATCAATCCTGACCACATTTGGTTTGAGAAGTCCCTGTGATGGAGCTTGAGTAACATCTAGGTTTTTTATTTTCAGCATCTTCTTGTTCATCTTCTGGAGATTATTGCAGTACCTATAATACAAGGGGTGTTTTATGGCAAAATTTTGCAGTGTAACATGCCTTGTGCCTCTGCATGTTAGATTTTTTTTTCTCCCCCAGGGGACAAGTTCAGTCTTTCCTCAAGCATGAGAAACTCTTTGTGAAAGTTGCCAAAAACCCTCTCTAACCAACATTTTTTTTTACATTTTATGAGCCTCATTAGTCTTTGTTTGGCCATCCCTTTATGCATCAACATAAGGTATCAATAAATAATACAAGTGTTCACAGTTCATGCCATCCTGTGAAGCACACACAATGGGATGTAAATTACACTGAGATAAAACTGCATGGATTATCTATATAGACAACCAGAATCATCATCATTTTACCAGATGCTGACAGTTTTCAATTCTAAATGAGTTTTGACTGGGTTCAGTGCTATTCAGCTGGGGAAAAGGCCATGTATTCAAGCAATAGATTTTTGAGTTGACTTGTGGCAGTTAAAGGCACTTCAGTCTTAGTCAGCTTGTTACTTTTTTGTGGCTGTATAAGACCCTGGCTAAAACTAAGCCATTATTTTTTATTTTCATATAAAACATTTGAATCACAGTGCCGAGGCATTGTTTAATCTTGGGATGCTGTTGATACCACTTGTGGATGTTACCTCACCAATCAAGTTGAGTTAGGTTTGTACTGTCAAAAAGACCTGGTAGGGCCTTTGGATCCTGAGATCTTTTGGAGATGGGCAGATGATCTCCACCCAGCAGTGAGGGGAAGAAATCAAGGGGTTCTTTCTTGGCCTCAGTGGGCTGTTGGTTCAAAGAAGCTGAAAACTGAATGAAACTCAAAGTGACAATCGACCATCGTATCACGTCTTTCCCCTGGTTCAAATGTGTAATGTATTGGCAAGACAGCTTGGGGAAGTGGAAATAAATGGCCAGGCTGTGTCCCTTCTGTACAGCTTTAGGGGATTACATGCTGACCTACTCATGCTTGCCCATACTAATGTTTCTGAATTCAGCACAGAAACAACAGTCTATCTCAAAACAAGGCTGATGCTGGTACTGCCTTTCATAAAGTTGTTTGGGGCAATCAGATCAATGATGGCAGGAACTTGGCTATCTCCATTAGGTGAATACCCAAGTCAGTATGTTATTGCACAGGCTATTTAGAGCAACCTAAATGATGTAGGCAACTAATTTTTGGAGAAGGTTTTAGGTTATTAGTCCACATTTTCCCCAGACAATTTATTTCAAAGATGCAAGAAATGAGATTTGGAGAAACATTACCTTTCCTCCAGTAAAAGTATCTGGAATGTTCTTTAATAGAAGTTGTCAATTTTCAAAATGAAAATAGTCTTTTCAGATGAAAATTCACTACCTCTTATTTTAAAAGTAGTACTACTCAGCATTGCTGATGGCTCTATGCTTTCTATATTTCTCTTTTATCTTTGCTTTTTTGGGAGAGGGGAGATGTTAAATGAGCATTCATGGAGACTCAAGGAGTCACCCAAATGGTATTTTTCTTCAAGTACTTGATTTTACTCTCTACTTCCTCTGCTAGGCTGCTCTACTAGAAATCAATCTCAATTACAAATTAATATGTCTTAAGATAAGAAGAATTTATCTTTTCCACTCAGATGGGTCTAATGACAAAGGTAGCCAGTGCTACACTAAGCTTTATGGATAGGTTTTTGCTGCAGTATAAATATAAGACGCAACAAATGTGTAAGTGTTTTGGAGAGGTGGCCAGAATAGATTCCAGGTTTCTCATAAAAACTCTTATGAAAACAATATTTTATTTTTTCTCATCCTCATTACAATTTGAACAATCTTAAGACAGCAAGAGCTTGGAAATTTTCCTAGTATTTGTGAACTGATTGAAAGATTTTACAAACTGCTGTATTCACAAGAGCAGTGTAAATGAGCTGCAATAAAGTGACCAAAGGCTTTATCATTCTTGCATGAAGTTTTTCTTTGCCTAGTTTCATCTCTTGGACATATTTTCAAGGGATGTTCATGTTACTTTGACCAAAATAATCAAACCTGTTAAGATGATGCAGTAAAATTCAAAGGGTGCCTAAAGCACTGCAGTGTTTAAGTATTGGGGTCTGATGTCACAAGTGGAACTTCTGTTCCTGTGTCATGTGCAGGGAACCAAGAGGTACAGGCTTCCAGGAATGTGATTTACAAGAAGCAGGGAACTAAAGGGGTATAGCTGTGCCAGTTGGTCAGAAATGATGCAGAAATTGCCCAGCAATTGCTCTGCCTGCCTGAAACGGGGATGAAGGAGACAGAAGTGCTCTTCTGACCTTTGTGAAGTTCATGGAATTTAGAAGGTGTAGAAAACTGCAGCTCAGTGCACATGAGAAAGGAGAACATTAATTTCTGAGCCTTCTTCCCGGGCTGTATATGTTTCTTTCTTTGTTTTTATTTTGTTTTGTTTTGTTTTCTTTGTTTGTTTTTGATTTTTTTTTCATGATAAAGATTCATAGAAAAAAAAAAGAAATAGAAACACTTCAAAGAAAAACGTTCATATAATTCATTGACCCCTCTCACCCAAATGATAAAAAATCGGATTCATCCCTGACTTCAAGTTGTGTCGTGTGTCCTCATTTTAGCCTAGACTGGGAGTGTTATTGAACACTTTGGTTCACAATACAAAGCAGTTAGAGACCATTGCCTAGACACTTCTAACTGAAAAATAAAAGGTAATTCTTTAGTTGCATGCCAGATGCTCTTTAGAAGCATAGTACAGCAAATCTCTGGACTTCAGGAAGACAGATTTTGGCCTGTTCAGGGCACCTGATTAGAAGAATTTAATGGGAGACAGTTGTGGAGAAAACAAATGTCCAGGAGAGCTCTTTGATTTTCAAGGATCACCTCCTGCAAGCCCATCAAAGGTCCATCTGGCTGTGCAGGGAGTCAGGCAAAGGTGGCAGGAGGCCAGCATGGATGAACAAGTGCTCATGAAACACTTGGACATAGAAAGAAAGCCTACAGGAGACTGAAGCAGAGCTGTGAGACCTGTAAGGCATACACAGACACTCTGAACATTCACAGGTAGGATGAGAAATACCTAAGCCCACCTGGAGTTCTGTCTGGTGATGGACATGAAGGACAGTAAGGAAGGCAGGTGCATGAAGAGCAAAAGGAAACAGAATAATGTCTGTCTGCATAGCTGGAACTGGAAGGGAAGAGATTTTTTCTTTGTCTGAAACCATGCACCTGTGGGAGCATGGGCCAGGCCCTGGCACTGAGCAGGTTTAGAGCAGCCAGGACAGGAGATACTCGTGTAGTGAGGGGAGCTGCTGATATTACAAGACCAACAGTTTTATTGCTGATTATTGAGTGTAATGGCTTCCTGTAAGAGGTTTGATTGTGGTCTCAGCCTTACAGCCACCAGAGGAGGAAAGAACCATCTTGGCCCAATCCAGTGGGACACAGTGAGACCATAGGAGAGATTTGAAAAAGCCATCAAAAATGAAGGTCAAAGGCAAATGCTCAGGAACCAAAGAGGCAGGCAGAGTTTAGATCTTTCACACACAGCCCTAATATTCTCAAGAAAAAAAAAGAAAAAGAAGAATATTTACAGAGAGGGCTCAGGATCATACTACAAGGATATTGCAATCCACTCAGATCTGCTGAGTTATTATTAGAGTCCAGGAGAGAAGAGTAAGAAGCGCAGAGATATTCAAGTATCTAATGCATCCAGAATAAGCAACAAGTCACTACTGAGAAATGGGAAGGGGTGGATCACCTTGCAGAGGTGTCACTCTCTCCTAATTTTGGAGGGAACAAAGTATGAATGAGTTCCTGCCTTTGGAGTATCAGTTCAGTAAATAAAATTCAGAAAAAGCTGGTTCAGACATACCCTCATTTCCAGGCAATGAAGGAGTTGATAAAGAGAATTAACACAAACAGTGCAAGACAAGAATATTGCACTTACCATACAAAGATGTGTTGATATATCACTTAATCCTGTCTTAAAGCAGAGGCACAGTTTAAAAAGCATTCTGCATGGTCTGAAGTTTCTTAGAAGCCACTAAGAGGAAAGGTGCTGCTGGGGTACCTGTAGTGCTAGGCCAGATAGCAGTTTAAAGCTCTTTTTTTTTTTGGCCTTTTTTTTTTTTTTTTTTTGTGGGGAGCAGTACTTTGGTCATATAACTTACACCATATGCCCAGGTGCCTCAGCTCTGACTATGCCGAAACCAGGCATCTAAGGAACAATGTAATTACTGGAGCAATGTATGCTGTTGCTTTCCCATGGTACTTTCCCAGCCTTTGACAATTTCAGGCTCAGAGACTTTCTGAGCCTGACATCATATTTAATATTGTTCAATATATCTTTGTTCTATGAATTCATTTAATTATTTTTGGATCCATGCAAACTTTTAGCATCCACAGTGTCCTGTTTCAAATCTTCAGGTGCCTGGTTTGATTTGAGGTATTCCAGTTCATGTATTAGGATGAAAGGCAAAGAGCTGTTCTCTACTGATTCATCCCTCAAAAGATAAAAGTCATGGATATTTTTAAGGATTTCCATACAGAAAAAGGTAATATTGGCATGACAGTGTTATTAGATTTTTGACTTTTGAGATTATTCAGTATATCCCTAAACCTGAGAAATTAAAGCAGAGTGGTTATGGTACTTAATATGCCTTCAGTATATTATGAATATTTAATTTTAGATTTTTCTAGGACTTAAAAGACAACTTATATTTTATTTTATCACTGTGTTTCTGAAAACTTTTCTGCTTAGCCTTTTTAACCAGGCCACACAAAGAATGGAAAACGGTAAAATTGTTTACTCCAGATGCAAAAGGGTACATTTTATATGATCAAAAAAGGAAGATATTTGTAAAATTTACTACATCTGGTAATATGAAAAGAATGTTATTAATCTCTTTTTTGTAACTTTTCTGTAAACTTGTGGACTTTGTGTTTAAGTCATAAAAAGCTTTGATGTGTTTGAGGTCTTACTGTCATACAGTACAAGTTTAAGAAAGGGTGGTTCCTTTTCAGTGATAATGAAGTGAGTTCATATATGAAAATACTTGTTACTCCAATCATATTTTGACTGACATACTCTCTTAAATCACTTCCAGATAAATTTCCACTTTCTGAAATTAAATAGCTTAGCATCTCATGGTCAGACTTACCATACTTCACAGGTTCTGGACTGGATCCTAAACCAGGATGACACTGGCTGGGTTCAGCCACTCAGAGGGCCAAACTTTCTTTTGTTTCATTTAGAAAATATACACAGTGGACAAAGTGAAGAAAAGTCTTCTGATGTAAAATATAAGGACACTATGCCACAGAAATTGTATACACAAACAAATTTATTATTATAGATTCCTAAAACAATGTTATAGACACAGACATTAAAATAAGATTTAATCTAACTTTGTGGCCTTGGTTTCTAAACTTTCTTTCATTTTATTGTCGAGCAAAATACACTGTTGTAAACCGTGACCATGGAAAGCACTTCAGATTTAAAGTGTTGAGAGGACAACTTTATTGCATTCTCATGAAAACATCCATATTTGATCCTGGCTTCATAAAATAGAGAGTTTTCTTCCAAATGGATATATTTGGTTTTTAGTTTCACTCTCCATAATTAACATTTTGTGCAGAGTGGAATAAAAATTTTCCAAAGTTTGAATAAGTCAAAGTGATGATGTTTTTGTGATTGCTGTGCATTGTTTGCTCTTGTCCATTTTCTTAACACTTCAGGTTGTCAGTGACAGAGGAAGAGTTCAAATTCTTATCCAATGTGAGCTGTAATTGCTCAGTCTGGGTGGTAATCTGTCAATGCTATGAGAGTTTAGTTTGATTGAAGTAAACTCTGTACTTGGTGTTCAGGTCTATTATGCAACTGTTTGGTGTTGTGGATCTGCACTTGCATACAAGGCCAGTGAAGGGAGATAAATACTGGATGCACACTTGGATGAAATTACTGTATGTAAATCTTTTTTCAGGTTATGCTGAAGCAGTAAAATAAGAAAAATAAAGATTTAACATTTCTCACATTACAGAATACCAGGAAAAGCAACTGATGCTAGGCAACTGGACACAGATTAATTTGAGCTGCATGGCCATCGTTGTGCAAAAAACCTTCATTTCTGTCTTCATATAAAAACCGGGTTCAGGGATCCAGTAGGAGTGAATGAAAAATAGAAGAATAAGAGACATCCCTCTAAGCCTTATAAACTTCAATTCTCATTTGAAGGTGAGGTTTTTTTGCAAAAGCTTGAACATTTTTTTAGCTAACAGAAGTATGGCTGCTAAAATATTTCAACAAAGCTGACTTCAATGATCTTTCTTCATGTGAGACAAATATCAGTTATGAATTTGAAGTCTCAAAACAAGAAAGCTACTTTAAACCTATATTAAGTATATTCCAACATTTTATCAAGTCTAAAACCCTAAATAATTGTAATTTCACTCAGCATCATTTTTCTAAAACTTATTATTAATTTTTTTTATTTATCTCATCTCATAACAATTGCATATTGCATGAAAGAGTAGATGTTTGATGATATGTTTAAACCAGAGAGCTGAAGTAAATAGTGTCCAAAATCTCTGGCTACAGCTGAAACTGATGGTTATTTCCATCTCAGAAACAATATTTCAGGGAGACATTTAAATCTGCAGATTTCTGTGGTCTCAAAGTTTAGGGAGTATTTTTCTATACAATGAGAATTTAAATGAAGGGGGATAAGAGGGATTAAAGAAAATGCAACTCAAATATTGATGTGGCCAGGACAGATATTGCACAGAGATAAAAATGTCCTTGGAGATGAATGAGATTATATGGAAGTCATATGTGAAATTACAATGAGATTTTCCTGAAAAGTAGCAGATGTTTTTAATTTTACTTTTTTTTTTAATCACAAACCCTTGTAAAGAAAAAGAAAAATGGTGAAATAAGTTGGTAAGCATTACCCAACACACAAAAATCTGAAAGAATTTATGTTTGCAAAAATATAGGTTAGTGAGCTCAAATAAAGTAGAAAGTGATGATTTATAATGAAATTCTGCAAAGAAAATAGCCTTTCAGGAGCTGCTGATTCTGTCTTTTTTACTTTCAGTATGTTTATTCAAATAAAATCCATTCTACCTTCTGGGCTCTTGATTGGGGAATTTATCCAACAGCCATTATGCAAAACTTTAACTATTAATTTTACTTTAACTCGGTAGAAACTGTAAGTGTTGGACATGATCTGAATATATTCATTTAATAATGCTCTTACAGAAATTTGCATAGAAAAATATCCAATTCTAAATAGCTTTTGTCAGGAGACTGGAGTAGTCATTTCAGAAAAGACCAGGATATCATGACATATTATTAACATATCTCTATTAAACCTTTAACTACCTGAGGAATGTTTTGCCTGTAATGTTATACACATAATTTCAGGAATAAAAACCTGTACTTTCCTCAACTTTAGTTCCCAATTTTGCCTTGCATAAAAATGACAATCTGGCTATCCAAATGGTTTCTTGGGAAGTCTGTTCATGAATCCAATCTATTCACTGATTTCACCAGGAATCAGGCATTTTTAAAGCATTGCTTTCAATGACCTCTCTCAGGACAGAACATTTTAAAGATTCATACTGGCAGATCTTGGTGAACTCTGAATCCATGGACTGTAGCAGCTGCTCTTGGCTTGTTAATGGCTGCTGGGTTTGGAAGGCAACGTGCTGGCCAGAGACATGATGATGCTTGCAGTCTCAAGGCTTTCAACACAGTTAGGAAGCACATTTTGGGGAATGGTTTTATTTCAGAATTTCTAATTTTCATGAAAAAATTGTGAAAGTATAAAGGAGTTAAAGAAATTATACTTCTCCTGAATGTGAAAAGTTTTCACGTTTCAATCTCCAACAATACTAGAATTTTTGCTTTAATTCTTCTTTTGGTATTTATGAGAGATTGATGAGGAATACGCAAGAATGTAACTGGTAGGATTCTGTTAAGGTCTCTCTGCTTTTTTTTTTTTTTAATTTATGTGTCTCTTTGTTCTAATGACAAGGTAATAGCAAGTTCTAGGTTTTTTATCTCAGAAGAAGTTTTGTGTTTCTGTGATTTAATGTTTCTCTGAACTGGTAATAAAGATGATCCGGATTATTTTATATGTAGAGGTTCATTGAAGTCTTTAGAAACAAAACTAGAAACTGAGCCTTTTTCAGAGCTCTTTCAAGTGCACTAAGACATGATGAAGATATCAAATCCACTCCATCCAGGTATTTTTATTGAGAGAAATTGACAATAAGATAAAACCTGCTTATTCCAAATAGAGGTCTTGTAAGAAAGCATAGGGCCCAACTAGGAAGGCTCAAATTGCATTTCTAAGTAAATCAAAGTTTTTAGCTTTATGAAACTGTTCAGACAAAATTCCCAGATCCAATGCCCCCACAAAAATTAGCTTTTCTTGGCAAGAAGAACATGATTTTTTTCACATGATATTTCTTGTTAGTATGAACATGTTGTAACATGTCCTGTCTTATACACATATCCTAACCATTTTTTAATATTGTAATGGTTATATAGAAGAAAACACTTATTCTTACAAAATGACATGGATTTCTATAATATAAAAACTATCACTGTGAAGAATGTGTTTGCTGTATACAGGCCTGGAAAATAAGGCATTGGTGAGAATCATTAGAATTCACCATTCAGATAGGTAGGGTGAAAAAAAAAGAAAAAAAAAAGAGAAAAGATTCCAAGAGCTTTAAATTGCAAACATTTATGAATATAAGCAAAAGAATCATGTTTTTAACATACATATTATTGCCTGTATTGCTGCCAAAATAATTTGTAATTCCATTTAATTTCACATCACAAACCTTATAGTCTTCATTTTGAACTATATGGGCTTTCCTTGGAGAGTGACAGGTTTCAGTTGTGGGTCCATGTTGCTTCCAGGTACCTATCACATTTATAGTTATCAAGACTTGTGGGGACCCAAGCAGCCCCCGCAGGATAAAATCAGTCTCCGTTGGCTGCCCCGGCCCTAGCTCTGAGATGGCTAGATGAGTCAGGATCAGGAAGCCTCCCAGAGGATGAGCCATAAACGAGATCTCCTCCTTCTCCCCTTGTTTTTGGACTTGGTATAACCCCTCCACCCTAAGGAATAGAGTGGTTCCACCTGGGGCGGTGCCAGGGGTGGATGGGGAGAAGAATCCACGCCAAGTGGGAGGATCTGGGGTGCCTGTCAAGGCCAGTTTTCTAGAATTTCTCCCCTGGGCGTCGAGTGATTGGGTCAAAATGGATTGACAAGTTAACCCCTCCCAACTGTTGTGATATTATTGGTAGACGATGAGGGGACGTTAATGTTCATTGGTTGTGCTCTTTGTAAGCGCCCCATTTCTATGGGGTATAAAATCCCCAGTTTTTCCTGAATAAGTGGAGTTGCTCTGGGATTTCTCCCGGAATAAACCTTCCTGCTTCACCCTCAGACGGCTCCCTCTCTCTTTCTTCCCGCCACCGCTCCTTGGACAGAGCCACTCCTTCCACCTGAGCTTAGCGAGCAGGCCCTAAAGCTCGTTGCTGGCATCACAGGTGGTGTCGGCATCCAGCTGGGGTGTGCCTCTCTGGGACTGAAAGCTGACTGCCTGCGCGAGGTCTCATCGTGAGGCACGTGCAGGAGACGCAGGACCGGTCCCCATCGCCTTTGCCGTGCCACAGCGGCTGCCCGGTCTGATCCCTCGAGGTCGCGTCCACCCTTGGCTTGGGAGCTATCAACTAAGGGCTCTCTACTGAGTGTGGCCGAGGATTCCATCCTCCTTCACCCCCGGACGCGGCAAAGACTCATTAGTTGACTACACTTTCCCAAATCAGTCAGCGTTTACTTACACCAACTAAAAAAGAAGCTCCTTGCCAAAGTAAAACACTCAAAAGGTGTTGTGAAACTTCCTTTGTGAAACAAAAGGAGTTGTGAAAAAATGAAAGTACAAAGGCTGCTGTGCAACTTCCAATGTTTTGGTTCCTACCCAAGAGAACTTTACAAGGACACACTTTGTGATTTTTTACTTGGTCCAAGGACCAAGTTCAGAAAGACTTTTAACTGACAGATGAAGTCTCCTATAGTAAGTTCTGCACCAGTTGAAAGGGACTTACAGACAGAATTTTGGAGGGACAGTGAGAACTCACAGCTCAAATAATTTGGAAGGAAAATGGCTTTTGCAATGGGTGAGCTTCTGAAAAGCTGAAGTCGCAATTGTGTAAAAGTGTAAGATTTATTTTCTCACTGTTCAGACCACAAATCCATGCTGGCTGTCAAATGGATAGAAGAAGCAAAAGCTGTGCTGATTTTCAGTGAAAGTGTCCCAAAAGGTCTGAAAGTGATTTTAGAAAGGTGAGCATTCACAAAAAGAATAGGATGGTATGGATCCTTCCTTGATTTAGTCTTATCACTTTGTTTCCTTGCAAATCCTCTTCACTTTAAATAATTACCTTTCTTTCTGAATAAAATGAGTTGCTGATATCAGCACTCATGGATTAAACTGTGTTTCATTGCATTTTATATTTGTACCCAGTTTATTCACTTAAATCTAAATAGACTTGCTACATGCTAAGTTACTTGCTGTAAATCCATGAGTCCTTCCTGTAACTGATACAGTTTGCAGTTGTTTCACAGCCCTACGTGCTTTAAGATGATTTTCCACTTTCGTCACTTGTAACAGATTTTTTTAGTTATATCTAAGTAAGGTGCCAGCAGTGTGATTGCTTAATTTGCCTACACAGCTTCTTCTGTGTAAATCATGTCATTCCAGCTCATTCAATCCACATTTTTGGCCTTTTTATCTCAACCATGCTCTATCCTCTTTCACAGCACCCCTCCAGAAACGTGTCCTCCAGCCTGATGTTCATGTGCCCAGAAGGTGAGGAACACATCTCCTTTCCCTTTCCCAGTGGCTGAAAATATCCCTTTCTAGCCCACCCTCCTGCTGTTTCTCTTCTTTACTGCTCCAAGGGCAGCTGTCTATAATGATCTGCCAGGTAAATGCTTGTAGAGTAATCTGCTTTTAGTTGCAAGCAGTGGTGCTTGTAATGCCTTCAACAGTGCCCCTGGTCTGAATGGAGAGAGGGTAGGGAGCCTTCACCTGAGCAGAGCAGGAAAGCTCCAAGCAAGTGCTCAACGAGAAGGAGCCTCTTCCAACACTCAGACCTTTGCAAAGGACAAGGGCTCACAAATAAATGACAATTGCTAAAATGAGGCTAATGAGAGGCTGAAAACATGTAAAAAGAAAAGCGTTCAGTGTTCTGTTGTTCTGCTTCTGTTTAAGCCACCCCAAAGTTACCATCTCTTTTCCAAAATGTAGCTGAGTTCTGTTATGTAATTTTCAATTTTCCAAGCATCAAACCCCTATCCATCCAGCACTGGCCTCAGAGTAAATCCTAAGGAAAAGTATTAACTAAGCTGAAAACTTCCAATCCAACCCCTCTCCTAGTTTTCTGTAGCCTGCAGAGTCTGAGAGATATCCAGGCTCTGAATTTTCTTCCCTTTTGCAAATAAATTAAATTAGTTCTTTTTTCTAGATTTGATAAAAATACATTTCTAGGAACTGACTTCTTTTTAACTGCATATATTCTTTTCTGAATGAAAAAAAAATAAAGTGTGTTTGGATTTTTTTAAATTTTGCTGCAAATGCTGGAGTTTTTTCAAACCTGACTTGAAAACAAACCAATCCAACAACAAATGGCAAAGTGAGAAGAATGGGGTTTGCCTTTTGTTTATTTGTTGACTTTTTTCCTGCTTTGTCCTTACAACCATTATTTTCTTGCAATAAAATGGGAGTGGGTTATTCAAGCAGGCAGCTTTCAAAAATGGTCCAGTGCAGGGCCAGGAGTTGGACTCAATGATCCTTTTGGGTCCCTTCCAAACCAGCTTGTTCTGCAATTCTGTGATACCTGCGTGACACCTGCCTCTGGAGTATAAAAAGTGTTCTAACTGATAACCAGCAGAGCTTGATATAGGGCACATGAGATGATCCACCCTGGAAATAGAGATATTTAGATTTAATTGAAGCTTGCTGGGTGGTTGTAAGCTTAGCACCATGAAAACCTGTATTCTAGCAGTGATTTTTGCAGAAGAGTCTAGTACTCACAGTCATTCTTAGCTGCAATAGTAATAGCAAGTGTTTAAGAATTTACTGATGATATCCTTAAGCTGAAAATAAAAGGAAGCACTTCAGTGTCTTCTTTTTGTGTTTGTTTCAGTTTTACACTCCTCCTTCCTGCCTGAACTACTTTTGCATCATCAGTGAAAAGGTTGTTTAGCCAGTATCATAACTAAATTACCAAAACGGGCAGTAAAAACTTTAGGTGAGCTGGTAAATGACACAACAAGGTGCTACACAGATTTTTAGGTACTTGAACTAAAGTGTTTTTTCTGAAGGAATTTTAATAATACTGAAGTCTGTTGATTATGTCCATAAAGCCTCATAACAGCCTGAGAGACCCTCTCCAGTAAATGGCTCTGTTTAATACCCTTTCAGTCGTAGTTCAGGATCACAAAGAACTTAAGGTTATTACCAACTGGAAATTGGTTATTGACTGCCTGTGGGGTGGTCTTCTGTTCCTAACAGAGAAGAGTTCACATCACACACATATATTTGGGGTCACACGCATTCACACCACCCCCTCTACTACCTCTAACTATCAGAGCAGACACTAAACAGCTTCTTCCTGATGGCCTTAAAGGAGAGAGGGATTGAAGTTTATCAGGGAGCTCTTGCAAGGAAACCTTAGCTCTGAAAACAAGAGTGTTAAAAGAGAAATGTCCCTTGTGCAAAGGAAGGGAAAGAGTATATTCTTTGTTCCTGTGTCAGCTGCCCAACTTGGTCATTGCTAGCATTTCACTTTCACCCTGAAGAGCAGCTAATTGTTTATGAAATGGCCTTGTTATTCCTGCCCTAGTAACCTTGCCTGGAAGGCCACCACATGCCTTTATTATTCTCCAAAGGAAAATGTGCCTTCTGACATCTGTTCTGCATTTGTTTTCCTTTAATTTCCTTTAGTTTCCATCACCCCCTCCCCAGACTGCTCATCTGTGCTGCTCTGCACAAGGTGACATGAGCTCTGCTAGTCCTACAACCCTGCCTGTCCTCAACCTCGTCTTTTTTCTGTGTTTCTTCTCTCCTGCATGGTAGTCCAAAAGGATAGGGAAGGGCACAGTGAAATTGCCTTCCCTCCCATTCCCCTCCCAAGACTTTATATCCAGACTTCTATACCAGGCTTTACATTCCCTGAATTATGTATTCCAGTTTAAGTTTGCAAGAGTTTATAATGAGAGCGTTTTGAGGACAAAGGCTCCTTCTCTCCTAACCTGCCCTGGGGATTCATTCTCCTCTTGCACCTAGTGCCAGAGAGTGCAAAAGCACTGGCAAACCACAGTCTCTTTCCATGTCATGTTTTCAGCCAGCAATAATGAGCACCTAGAGCATCAGTTACTGAGCTTCTAAAAGCATGGAATGGTTTTGCAAGAAGTGGAAGTGACCCAAATATCCTCTCTAGCAAAGGAGCTTTAATGTGGGCCATGACCTCTTTCAGCCCTTTCAGATTTCATCTGATAAGCAATCTAAGAGGATGGCCTGGCTGTTCCTTAAGGAAACTTTGGGCATTTGCTAAGTGACATTTCTTCAACAATACTGGTTAAAGTGACTGACACCAGTGTCTGCCCTCTCCCAGCAGTGTGAGCTCCAGCCCTGGCCATCCTCTGTCCTGAGCTAGTGTAAGACTTGAATGGTCATATCACGAATCTGATTTTGGAGGGGTTTTGGGACAGGAAGAAGGGGTTGGAGAAAGGTTTTACAAAAGATCTGGATCAGTAAGTGGTGACACAAACTCCTATGATGGCATTTGAAAGTGAGTGGTGGGTAAATGGGAACACAGAGCACATCATGAAAACAGTTCCTACCACCTTGAGCAGGACCTTCTAACACTACAGACTTAATTCTAGGTTTATCTAAGTGGGCATAAAAGCAAAGGCACAGACTTGAGTGAAGTAATAGTGGGTAAAATAGGGGAGGAAGATTTACACACACTGCATCTGTCTGTTTCATGAGATTACCTGCAGTCTCATGAATCCAGGTTATCACCATGAGGCTGTGGTCACACCTGCAGAAATCGTGACTCTCCACTCTAGCCTCTAAGTCTGTCTAACCTTTCAGACATGTCTTTTGGGTTCAGCCTTCCCAAGGTCACTCAAGGGGCATGTCCATGAAACTGAGGGAGGGGTGACCATTTCTCCTTACTGGCTCACACCTTGCCCAGTGATGGGAGCTGTTATGGGCTCTTCAGTTAGCCTGTCTATGCCTCTGTTCTCATGGGCTTTAGCAAAAAAGACCACGTTCTCAAGAAGTAAGTAGCCTTCCTTCTTTAACACAGTCAATGCAGCAGGTTAAGTAGTCACGGAGTTTTATTTCAGAACATGTGTGTTCAAAATCTGCCTGCCCTTAGGGAATAACATGGAATCTTCCAAATGATCCCAGAATTGTTCCATAATCTCTTATTTATGAAAGCACGATACAACTGGCCTTTCATGGGGATAGCTGTAAAGATGCTACTTCACTTTTGTGGTGATTTAAGCTGGTAGCTTGATTAAGTTGTATAAAATTACAGTAATTTTTCTTTTATTGTTTGTTTTGGCTGAGATCTGTTGTTGGTTTCCTTGGACAGACACAGGACTTGGTAGTGCTGGGTCAATTGATGTCCTGAATATATTAAATTATATGAGACAACACCTGGATGATTTTATGGTTTTTATGGTGTACTGTTGACAAATAAACGGGGTGACATGGAGAGAAATACAGCATTCCAGCTTTCCAAACAGGTTCCTTAATGGTAAGATACACAAGGTTTCAAAGGAAAAGTTCTTTGCATCCACCACAAAAGGTATTTTTGAGACAAGTCCTGTGTTTTCCTGAGGTCTCCTCCAGGTTCTTTGGCTTTTCCTTGTTTTGCTTAATTTCATCATCTGGCCTTTTTGCTGCTGCTTATCACATGTCCTCAATTACGTTTGTCAATGCTGAGTTTTATTTACTGCATAGCAGCCTGATTCCAGAGGAAACCCAGTTCCTTTTTCTGCTCACCCACTTGATATAATCAGTGAATGCAGCTTGCATACTGTTTTCCATCTGTCTCAGTCATTTATATAGATTAAAACCAGCAGAGGTCCAACTAATGGCTTTGTGAGGAGGATTCTCCACAGTGGGGCAGCTTGCTTTACAAGTCCTCAGATTTCACTTGGTTTGTTTGCTTTTTCTGGTCTGTACATTCACCACTTGCATGCTAATAGTGTTGAAGAAGACTCCTCTCCAACATCCTCACAGCCTCATCTGAAATATCAGACAGTGTTGTTTGCTTATTCTTTCAAAACCCAGTAATTTGTGTTTCATGAAAAACCATTATCCTTGGTTCTTTTCTCAGAGAGGAATTTTCTTTTAAGATTATAATAAATTGTTGGCAATGAATTCCTTTAAGCCTTGACCTTTAAAGCTATTTTGGTGTTATAATATTTGGAGATAATGAGTAAGATACTGTTAAAATCTCATAAACACTTAACCTCTTTGAAAGCCTTGCAGCTGTACAATTCTCATTCAGGAACCATTCCATCACATCAGTGAATACACTTTATCTTGCAGTGTCATTTTTTCAAGTTCTTGATGTCAGAGACTTTGGGGGTATATTTTCACACATTTGCTTAGCATTTATGCTTCAAGTGTCTACCCTACCATTTTATATTAAATATTACATAAAACTTGATTTGAAAGATCAGGTGAATTATTAATCCAAGTCTTTTCACTGTCACAGGTACCACTCCCTCCTCCATCAGCAATTCAATAAGAAGAAATGTCTTAATCTGAACTCAGGCTGAACATTTGGTCCCACTGTTAGAGTCCAAAAGTGTATATGATTCCAGAAAATCATGTCATGAAAATGACAGATTTCGGAAAATTCATCTTAAAAGCACACTACCGTGTCCTATCTCTGTTGCAAGTGCCTAGAATAGTAAATGTGTAGGTATTCAGGCTGTAGAACTGTCTTTGATCTGATCATTCTTCTCTTCTTCACCATTTCATTTTGATTAAATTGAATGTGTTAACATATTTTTCATGTGAATCTTAAATATAGTTGTGGGCCTTAAGGCAGTAAAGTGACAGTATTAGGTGGTTGACAAACACTGGCAAACTGAGTGGTGCCTTTAACCACAGAGGTGTGAGGAAAAAGGAAAAATTTTATTTAAACAAGGTGCCTGGTGGCAGGGTTGTGTGTGTTTAAGAAACATTAATTCTTGACACAGCAGTGAAGATGAGTATTCCCACTGCATAGGAAAGATATTTCAATTCATGGTTCCTTTTTTGCTTTGCCCAAACCTTGTAAAATGCAGAACAGGGCCTAAAGGTGTGTTACACATGCTTGGGGTATAGCGGGGTTAAATATTAAAATTATACCTTTACCACATGAACTAGCTAGGTCTGTCTCCATTCAAGACCTAGGATCATAGAATCTTTAAGGTTGGAAAATACCTTTAAGATCCAACTATTAACCCAGCAGTGCCAAGTCCAGCACTAAACGATGTCCCCAAGTGCCACATCTAGACATCTGCTAAATAGCTTCAGGGAGGGTGACTCCATCACTTCTCTGGGAAGTCTGTCTCAATGTTTAATAATCCTTTCAGCAAAGAAATTATTCCTGATGTTCAATCAAACCTCCCCTGGTGCAACCTAGGGCCATTTCCTCTTGTCCTGTCACTGGGAGAAGAGAACGACCCCCACCTGGGACCCCCAACCCACTCCTTTCATGGAATTGTACAGAGTGATAAGGTCTCCCCTGATCCCTCTTTTCCCCAGGCTAAATACCCCCAGCTCCCTCAGCTGCTTCTCATCAGATTTGTGCTCCAGACCCTTCCCCAGCTCCGTTGCCCTTCTCTGGACTCCCTCCAGCCTCTCTGTTGTAGTGAGGGGCCCAGAACTGGACACAGGATTTGAGGTGTGGCCTCAGCAGTGCTGAGTACACAGGGATGGTCACTGCTCTGCTCTGCTGGCCACTCTGTTTCTGATACAGTCCAGGATACCATTTGACTTCTTGGCCACCTGGGCACACTCTGGCTCTTCCAATGTTCTTTTCCAAGGGCAGCTTTCCAGCCAGTCTTCCCCAAGTCTGTAGTACTGCATGAGATTATTGTGACCCTGGTTCAGGACCTGGAACTTGGCCTTATTGAACCTCATACAATTGTCCTTAGCTCATTGATCCAGCCTATCCAGGCTCCTCTACAGAGCCTTCCTACCCTCCAGCAGATCAAGACTCCCACCCAGCTTGGTGCTGTCTGTGAACTTACCGAAGGTGAATGCTTCTAAGGCATCTTAGTCCACAGGCAGTAAAACAACCATTAAAACAGGGCAGCTTCAGAGACTTGCTAGCTTTGGTAGAATGTTTTTGGAATTCACAGGTGTGTAAATTTGAGTACAGCTTCAAGGTTTATCACTGGAACTAAATATTGTGTTGGCAAAAGCAGATGGAAAAGTACATCTGTAATGAAAATGTGAATAAGAGATTTTGTGTTAGCTGTTGCCTTCAGAGTGTCCCAAGGCCCTTTACAAAAGCAAAACACCAGTTTTTGACCATTGCCAGGCTATCTGGCTTCCAACAGGAGTAATCTAAAAATTGCTTTTAGCATGTGAAAACTCTGGTAGTGTCTGCTCTGAAAAGGATCATCATAATTTATTGCTCTTGGTTAGATCAACTCTTAAAACATTTGAGTAGATTAGGGAAAGGTCTTTCAGTCAATTATCATTCTTTGAAGGCCTGTTAAAGTGTCTATAAATCTGTTTCTTAGTTGCTCAGTTAGAGCTGGAATCAGTTACCATACCAGATGAACTCTGAAATCAGAAGATCAATTACACATTCCCAAGAGGATTTTTTCTGTCTTATCTTTTCTGTTTCTCTGAAAGACATGTAAGATTTCACATATTCAAAACTCATATTCATCTCAGCACCTACTGTATCAAATGAAAAAGCTGGGGAAGACAATGAAGCACAGTTTGGTTTATACTTATCAATCTGGCTTTTCTGTACCAGAAATCAGCTCCCTGTGGAAGAAAAGACTTGTTCCTCTTAAGTAAAGAGATTTTCGCTATTACAGACAATGTGTTATATCCCAAAGATTATCAGGAAATGCTCCCATATCCTGATGTGTTCATTCATTAATTTCCAGTGTGTTTCATTCATTCTCCATTGTAATGAATCTCATACAGAGGGAGTAACTTGAAAAACTGGCAAAAAATAGTGTGCAAGATCCTTGAACACAAAAGAGACATCAGGGAGTGTGTGGATAATATGTAATAAGCTACAAACCAATGCTTCATGATCTTTAACCAGAACACTGTTGAAACTGTCAATGCAAGTATGGCACCATTCTACTAATTTGGCCTGGCCTTGTGTGTAACTGGTGGATAACCTTATAAAGACACAGACAAAGCAGTGAGTACCTGAAAACTGCCAGAATCTCTTCAAAGCATTAAAATAAATGCCTAGACTGTGCAATGTAAGCTTCACAAGGTCCAACAATTCAAATAACAAATAAAGAATATTGCAATACTTTCAACAGAATGATGTTGAAATATTAAGAAATTGTACATCCTAGTAGCTTAGACACCCGATCCTGTACAAGCCCTCACTATGTTTCAGATGACACCAGTCAGAGGAAGAGAGCTGACATGCTGGAGGACAGATCTGCTGTTCAGATGGATCTGGGGAGGCTGGAGAAACTGGCTGATGGAAAACTCATCAAGTTCATCACAAACATGAAAGAAAACCCACAAATTGTAGGGAATAATGCCATGTGATAAAGCAGTCTAGGGCAGGAGCTTTGCAAGAACAAATGTGTGGATCCTGGTCACCAACAATTTGAACTTGAACTTGAACTGGATAAATGTACAATGGGGTGGATTGAGAACTGAATGGCAGATCCCAGAGGGTCATAATCAGTGGCAGAGGTTCTAGTTGGAGGCCTGTCACTAGTGATGTCCCTGAAGGTTCAGTACCAGGACTGATAATGTTTAAATTATTAATCAGTGACTAGGATAAAGGGGAAGATGCCTACTCAACAAGACTCCAGAGGAGTCAAAGCTGGGAGGAGTGGCTAGTACTCCAGAGTGCTGTGAAGCCCTTCAGAAGGACCCTGACAGGTTGGAAATGCCCAGAGAAGAGCTGTCTGAAATTCAAAAAGGCATATGCACGGTCTTGTGCTCTTGCACCTGAGGAAGAATGACCCCATGCACCAAAGATGGTGGGGCAAACCAGCCAGGAAGCAGCTCTGTGGAGAAGGACCTGGAGGACCTGGAGGCAACAAGATGTCCATGAGCCAGCAATGTGCTCAGGAAGGCCAAGAGGGTCACTGGTATCCTGGGGTGCATTAAGAAAAACATTTCCAGCAGGTCAAGGGAGGTGATCCTGCCCCTCTGCTCTGCCCCACTGAGGCACATCTGGAGGGCTGTGTCCAGTTCTGGGCTCCTCAGCACAAGAGAGACACAGAGCTCTTGGAGTGGGTCCAGTGGAGGGCAACAAAAATGATTAAGGGATTGGAGGATTTCTCTTATGAGGAAAGACTGAGGGCACTGGGCCTGTTCAGCCTCAAGAAGAGACAGCTGAGAGGGGATTATGTCAATGTCTGTCAGTGCCAGAAGAGAGGGTGTGAAGAGGATGGACCAGGCTTCCCTCTGTGGTTCCAAGCAGCAGGATAAGACGCAACAGGCAGAAACTGATGTACAGAAAGTTCTTCTTTAACATAAGGAAGGACTTTACAATGTCCTTTTTAATGCGTGTGACCACACACTAGAACAGATTGAGCAGAGAGGCTGTAGAATCTCAATTACTGGGGATATTCAAAAACTGTCTGGGCACAAATATGTCTACTGTGCTCTGGGGTGACTGTGCCTGAGCAGGGAGGTTGGATCGGATGACCCAGTGTGGTCCCTTTCAATCTGACCTGTTCTGTTATTCTGTGAAATTGAAGCAGCAGTGTACCCCTGCTGCAGGGAAGAGCACCCACATACTGGACTGTACAAGAAAGAATGCAGTCAGCAAGTCAGGTTAATATTCCCTTGCTTGGCACATGTGAGACTACACCTCTAGTACTGCATCCAGTTCTGGGCTCTTAGTTACAAGAATTACAGTGACGGGCTGGATTGGGTCCCATAGAGGACCACCAAGAGGATCATAAAGCCAGAATACAGGATGTATAACAGAAGGCTGGAAGAGCTGAGTTAGCTTAGGCTGGAGGGGACACAGCTCAGGTAGACCTTACTGCTGTCTGCAACTCCCTAGCAAAGAATGTTTTGAGTGCATATAAGAAAAACGTTGTTTGTTCTTCACAACAAGGGCAACAAAACGCTGGAACAGGAGTCCAGAGAGGCTGTGGAATCCCCATCCTCACATAAACTCAGGCTGAACAGTGGTTCTGAACAGTGTGCTCAAAACCCAGTCTTGGTCTGAGCAGAGGATGGTGCCATATGATCCCTGTGGTTTCCTTTGAAGCTCATCCGTTCTGTGATTTTGTGTTTCTCTGAAGAGCAGGGCTGGCCCCACTTGTAGGAGGGGCCTTCCATTATTACCTGTACCTGTAAACTGTGTTGGAGGTGGAGTCTTTGAACGATTCCCCAGGTTGTTGTCTTACTGTTGGGTGGGTGTCTTTGGGTTCTACACTAAAGAAACATATTTGGGTTTGTTCAATTTTATGTTCCTAATTAGTCCTTGGAAATCTTTGGGCAAAAGGCAGAGAAGAGACCTCCATGACCCTGGGGTACAAGACACTCTAACTTGTAATTCAGATTGCTTGTGTGATACTGGGATAGTTAATGTGGCTAAGATTTTCAAGCAATGAGTAATTTTAGGCTACTTTTATGGAAAAACAATGAGCAATCCTGATTTTCAGCTTACTGAAATTTTGGATTCTCTCAAATGTTAAAATGGGCTCCTCAAAATCCCAAACCTTCCAAAAAAGCATTGGTCAGTTTGGAAAGTCTTTAATCTCCTCTTGACTTCTTCTGTATAATATAAAAGGTGGAGAGGTGTTTGGGGTTTTTTTTTTGTTTCGGTTTTTTTTTCCTTGTGTTTTCCTTTGTAAGCCATAAAAATGTTGGATTTCTACACTAGGTTCCAATTGCAAATTTGGACTTCATCAGTAGTGGATCAAGTCCAGAGAGGCAATGAGAGACAAATCAGCATGGGAAAATCTCTCCTCCTTCCCATTCTCTAGGGATAGGTTCCAAAAACACATGGCTTCTGGCTGTCAGCTTGCTTTTGGCATCTGTGTTCCAGCTGAGAGCTTGTTGGGCCTTGCATGCTTTAACACAGCCCACATTTCTGCTGATTAATCATTTGGTCATTCTGTATCTTAACCAGCTGTGATCATGAGCTATTTTACCCTGCAAAGATTAGAGATGTCACTGTTCATCACCTTCATATTCTTCACTCCCTTTGTGTAATGGCTAAAGGTTCTCATCCTAGCAGGTGCTGAGGGTCCACGTCCCCACTGATGACAGGGAGGGGTGCAGATGTCTGGCTACACTCAAAATAAGGTATTATCCCCTTACCCCTTCAAAGATCATAATAAGCATTTTTTAAATTCAGTTCATGAGAAATTATGCTCTGAGTCCAATTTTATCTTAGGAGTAGGAATCCCCATGTCTCTAATCTGTGCTTCAGCTTTGGGGGCTGTAACCCACGTCCGGCAGATGGCAAATGTCAACCAAATGGCACTCCCTGCATGACTCATGCACTCTGGAGCATCTCACAAGTAAACCCTCCACACAAGGTTTATCTTAAAGAGGAAGACTGTGCTGATAATTGCAGCTTTTTTGATTTCTTCAGAACTATTTCAGTAATTCTCACTACTTGTTTCAGTCACTGGGGTGGAAGCTGCTAGCAGTGTTCTGTTAAAAGAGAGAAGTTCAAGCTTCCTCCATGGAAATAGCAGTATGGTTGTCAAGCAATTCCCCCTGCAGCCAAACAAATACTGAATGCAATAAGAAGTTTTTCTAATCTAATATTTGATTCAGCTGAAATTGCCTAATAATGAGTGAATTCTGACATAAGAAATAATATTTTCTTTAAAAAAGTGCACATTAGGTGTCAGCTGGTTGATCCTTTATTCATAACAATAGTCTTTTCAGGAATGCACAGGTTAAATTTTCTCTTCTATTTTGTCCAAAGTGACTGGTTTAGCTCCGGAAAACTGAGTTAATTAAATTATTTTTCTAAAGAGAAACAGAGCCTGTAAATCTGTAAATAATATAAAAAGCCAGTTAGCATATTCTGTGTGCAAAGTAGAAAAGCATGTATGAAAATACTCTGTCCCTCCCAGAGCATCTATAAAGAATCATCTGTCATGACAACAACATTTTTCCCCTGAGAAGAACAGAAAAATGCCCATCATTAAATGTCATTCACTTGGAGTCTTTGTTTAATGCTTTGGCTAGTTTTAGCTGCAATAAAAATCACTTCCATTGGACGATGTTTTTCTTTCTATTTTTTCACACTGGGAGAGACCTCCTTTCTACAATGAAGGAGCAGTGATATAGGAGGGTAACTGTAAATGCAATCTAAATTAGCTGAAGAGCTTGATGATATATTGTCAGGTCGGTAGGTAAGGGAGGGGTGAACGTGGCCTTGAGAGAAGATGCAAGGGAGGAGGTTCAGAGGAGGAGGTTGAGAACTGCAGATTCCATTCTCTTTGCATGTGGAATTACACAGGATTTTTGCTTTATGCAATGATCATTTGCACTGCCACAAGGGATGGCAATTGCTGGCCACCTGTCCAAGAGCCAGCTTGAGCTGATGCCTGAGCTCTGATGAACATCACACCCAGATGGGCCTCGAAGAGGGCTGGTGGGCATTAACTCTGCTCATCTCTCTAAATCAGAAGGCAGCACTTGTTGCCTGCTAAACCTGTGGCAGGAGAAGGTTCTGTAGGAGACATGCCATGTTGCCTTCCCTAAGAATGAGCAATAAAAAGCTAATTTATGAGCCTTGCTTCTTTAATAATTTTTTAGTGATTTGTAAGAAACTCAAACCATTTTGGAAGGCATTGCCATGGCTATAAAGACCTTGGCAAGGGTTTGGAAAGATATTTAGTTCTTTCATCTCCCTGAGAGAAAACAAATCTGCCAGAGACAATAAAGCACCAGCTTTAATTTTTTAGTCAATATTTTCATGTTTTCTGTCTGTCATATCAGTGAAACTGCAGGAAAAATGACCTTTTTTTACATGGCTGTTTTTGGAGAACTTCCCTCAGAAAACTCCTAAGAGACCAGAGTCAGCTTTTTGGGATTTATTTGGAACCATGGACAAAAAATGACCATAATAAACAAGCTGAACATCAGGCCTTCCTAGACAGGCTGAGGACAAGAGAGGAGGAGGAGGACAGACTGTTACTCAGGTTAAGAAATCCTCTTTTTGCCTCCCATGATTTCTTTGCTGTTATGTTTGGGGAAAGGAAGGTGCATAAAAGTAGCACAAAAAAAGACACCTGAGGGAGCCTGCAGAAAGAAAAATCAGTGAGCATTCTACACTTTAGCACAGTAATGAACTTGCCTTGTCAAAGAATGCTTGTACTCGCCTGTGATAGTATTCAGAAGTGTTTCTTCTCTCCATTTCAAAGAAGCTGTACATGATTATACATATTTAAAACACCAATTGTGACACTTGTGTTTTACATGTTTTGATTGATTTGTAAGCACTAGTCTCTCTATTTAGCTGTTTATGGGAGTGTTGAGAGTGCATATTCTAAATCAGGGTTAAAATAGCTGGAATTAATGATTCTCTTTGAAAAATAAAGGGCTGCTGAAGAAGGCTTTGAGTATACTTTTGACAAAGATCAATGTAAACTTCTACATCATTTGAATGGTTTTCTGCATTATAGTTTGATACAGTGGTGGTTTGTTCCTGTTCAATCTATCAGGAATGTAGATCAGTAAAACAACATTTTATGTATTTATACATTATTTTATCAGTGAACAGAATGTAGTTTGGTAGTGAAGGGCTAGTTCTGGACCATTATTATGAAAACTGTCCTTCTCAGCTCTTGTGTATGAGTTCACAACATTTACCTGGGGAATGTGGTGGATGTGCATGCTGCTGTCTTTAAACAAAGGAGTCACTACAGTCTGATACATCAAGGAACCAAACAAATGATTTGAGCCCAATGCACTTGGTAAAAAGAGAAACAGCCTGAGTTTGTCATTTCAGTAGCTTCTAGGGATGTACAGCAGCTGCTACTCTAACTGGAATTGCTTAGCAGTTTAAAGTAATTGCAGGTGATTATGGCATTAGGAGCAGTGAACAATGCAAACCCTCTCACCTGAGCTGTGCCTCAGCCTGCTCTCTTCTTGCATACCCAAAGACTAGAGTGTGAGTAGGGATAGAAGTGTTTCTTTCATGCTCCTCAGAAGAATTTTGTATTTTTTTATGACTGAGTAATTTTGTTTCCATGAAAAAGACTGGTTTACTATGACTTCCTCTGACATAAAAGGTAATCCAAAAAGCTCAAAAACATTTAGTTTTGATATTGGCAAGATAAAACCTGGCTTTTTTTGCTTAATTACCAAGGAATCTGTGTATCCTTCACTCTGCCGCGTCCCCTAGCCAAGCACAGTTTATAATCCAAGAGGTGGAAAGCCTCCGAGCAGAGGGGGGGACGCCGCTTCCAGGGATCGGACCCTGTGACCGCTGGCAAGGGCGAACAGGCTCCGCGTCTGAAGGACGGATCCTACTAGGGGACCTCGCGCCTCGAGTCCGCTGGGTCCCAAAGGAAGCACCCTTCCGCTGGGTGTCGACACCTCCAATGATACCGAACACAGGCAGGCGGCTTGTGGCTTTCGAGGGAGAGAGGAGTGGCGAGAGAGAGAGGGAGACCGAGAAGGGTAGGCAAACAGGTTTATTCCAGGTGAGGGTGAGGGAAGATCTCCGCAGATTTCTAAGCAGACAGGATCTTTTATACACAGATAAAACCAGGGAGGGGTCAACCAAGGGAACCAATGAGATTAAACATTACAACATCATTAACCAACCACGTCACACTTGCGGGGGGGGGGAAACACATCAATCAAATAAGAACCAATTATTCGACGCCAACGGGGGAACCTTCTAGAAATTTGGCCTGACTGGCAGCCTTGGTCCTCCCCCAGGGGCGTAGAACCAGCCTAAAGACCCTCCCGAGAACAAACCATCATCCCGAGAGGAGAACAAGGATTATACCAACAGGTCCAACATCAAGTCCTTCTTTATAATTCAGCCTCTGCACTGTCCTCCGTCTTAATCTCCTCCAGCCATCTCATGGCAAGGGCTGGAGCAGCTACTGGAGCTGTTTGGGCCCCTTCACTTCAGTGCTCTGACTCCTTCTTTCACTCTGCCCGTGGCGCCAAGACATTACATTAAATCAGCTGATCTCATTACACTGAACCAATGGGTTGCTGATCTCTTGGGTACCTTCTGAAAGAGGTTGTGGGCCAGGCTGAGGAGTGACAGAAGTGGCTTGGGACAATAGTGCCTGGGTGAAGGCCTGTTTGCAAAGGAGAAGACCAGGCTTATCTTCTTAAGACTGAGTACACCTGGTTCTGTCAGTCCCATCTCACATATTCTGTTTCCACTGATGACTCTGCAATGACCTTTCTCTAGTGTGTCATTATCTGTCTTGTGCAGGGGACCCCAAAATTGAGCAGGGTCCTCTGGATTTGGTCTTATCAGTTATTCCATGGAGGAGAATGCCGCTTAGGTGGCCATAGCTCTCACCTAGCCAGCTTGAAGTACCTGAATACCTCTAAGATTTTTCCTTTTCTCCCCTCTGCATGACTGCGGATAATCCAACCATTATTATATCTCTGTAAAATGTTGTTTTTTTTACCAAAACACATAAGGTGATTCTGCTCCTCTGGTGACAGTGAGCCTTGACTGGAGAAATCTTCTAACACTGGGCATGAAAGGCACATAGAGAAGAAAGAAAAAAGCAGAGCTTTAAGAAATAAAGCTTTTGAGAAGAAAAATGGGCAGATCTGAGCTAGTTTGGTTTCGAATAGAGAAGCTGGAAGGAGGATTTGTAACAGTTTTGTAATGTGTATAAGGCTTCTGTAAAATGAACTGTGATCATTTGCTTTCCTTCTCTCTGAATGGAAGAAGTCAGTGCCTGTGATTTTCAGCAGAGGATATTTCTGGAAATATGGTACTGAAAAGAGATAACCCTAAAGAAAGTAATGCATAGGAATATGTTACTCAGGAAATCTTTAGCTATTTCTTTCATGGAAAAAACTTAAGAGCAACTTGGAGTACCACTGATCAGTGGTGTTCCAGAAACCACTGGGAGTTTCACACCCATGCTGGTTTTCTCTTTTAAAGATTCACGGAAGGAAGATATCTATCTCGGCACAGAAACATGGAGTTGATTTTTTTCCTAATAGCAAGTTATGGAAATGTGCTTTGAAATATATCCTAGGGTGTACATGTGCTTTTACTTTATCAGAAACATCCAACACTTCTTTTTTTCCTAGCCCTGAGGAAAGCATCTGCTGTTGTTGTGAAAGTTTGTGGTGGCTTGGAGGAGAGATGGACAATCATGCTTCATTTTAGAGGAGCATGCAAAGTCCCCACAGTGTTTTCAGCTACAGAGTATGACAGAATTAATAATTTTTTGGGGTTTTTTATTTCATACTTTAGGTAGAATCAACAAAATAAATCTTTGTTGTAATACTAGATGGATTTTGCAGCTCTTTCTTACTCATTTCATGATAACATATCCAATACTAACTTCAATATTCCATTAGAGAGTAAATAAAGATTAATGAACTGGGAAGGGAACTGTAAAAACAGTCACAAAAATAATAACATAAAGGAACAAGATACACCTATTGGACTCTGATAAATAATGAAGAAACACAAATTCATTTCAGGAAGAAACCTATGAAATTTCCTACATTCCATTGGACCTTAATGTGGAGTTACCACTGACACTCCAGAAGGTGTCTGGGTTTCAACATTGTGGAACTGATACACATTTGACAGAAGTTAATGGAGGTTTTTCTGTAGAGGAGTGAAAAAAGCCTCCCATGAGAGGATACTTTATTTTTCCATTTTGATGCCAGTAAATAACCATTATGTGTAGAATTCAAGGATCACAGACATGGTTGTGGTTAGTTCTGTGTCCTCCTCTTCTACCATCAGGCAACACCAGTGTTCCAATAAGGACAAGAAGCTTTTCCTACAAGAAGCTTGACTTGACTTCAGCACTCTGGCACTTAGTTCTCTGCTTCTTGTTCTTATTTGTTATTTATTTTCTGAAAATATCTAGCTTTTTTGCTTGGCAGGGAAAGTCTTCAAAATAAAGACTGAAAAGTCAGAGGCATCTACCACTATCTGCAGATCTAATCAGTAGTTCTGGGAGCTGCAGTAGTATCAGGGCACGGGCAGAAGGTGGACTCCATGTGCATTGCTGTTACACCAGTGATGGGAACAGCACTGTGGAAACGTGTAATTCCTGTGCCCAGCAGGCCAGAAATGAAACATGATGCAGGTGCTTTTGGACCTTGAGAGGACTGGCCTTAAAACACCACAAAGGTTGTCCAATTTGGAAGGACACATCCCTGGATTTTCAGTAAAATTTTCAGAGTGTTTTATTGGAAGTAAGAGGGCTAAAGAGACGTAAGTATTTTAGATTTCACAGAAGAAGTGAAATTGAGTGGGAAACTTATAGCAGGTAGCCAGAGCATTTTAACATCTCTATCCAGTCAATAGTTCTCAGGGATTTAGCAGTGACCTTGAATTCCTACTAACAGCCCATACATATCCAAAGTAAACAGAGCTTGGGAGAAGCACAGGAACTGAACAGAGAGAAGACAATGCAGTAACTGCTGGCATATTCCTAGAACTTGCAGACTCTGAAGAGGCCCAGTTAAAAGTGGCTTTTCTATTGTGTCATGAACCATGCAGCTGTCTACATCCAGGGCAGCAAAATAATCTACCACAATGGGTGTGATTGTACTGAGATTGCTTTGCATGTGTATTTACAAATACCTCCGTTAGTTTTTTAGGAACTGAGGCCCATGAGGCTTCTGCAGTTAGCTTACTGTAAAATGTACAAGGAACTGTGTTTATTAAGGCAACCTTACAGTTAACAGTTGTTTTAGCAATTCCACAAGGATACTCCCATTTTCATCACTAGTCTGAGTACTTGAAGTGAAGCCAAACAGTTTCTGTGTCTTAGTTTTTCTGATGATATGTGTGTGTACTACCACTGTCAGAAAGTGTGAATACCCTACTCTTTACTCACTGAGTTGAAGAGCCATTTTTAATTACATAGCTGGATCTAGGTGCCAGTTCATGGCGTGTGGATTTCTTCCTCCTCACTCATATCATCCCCTATTAGTCTCCAAATATACTCTCTCTTGCTGAGATAGCTTCAATATGTGTGCTGGTCTTACCAAAGGTGCCTAATTCTCTGTGAGCTCCTGGATCTGGGAATACAGACCACCTCTATCCCCCTGAAGGGCTCATTTTTCACCATCCATTACAACTGTGGCTGCAAAATTTAGAGGTCATGCATCTGCTAAAAGAGGGCCCTGGATGTAGCTTCACATGCTGGGTTTTTTGAGCCATGAATGACATTTTCCAGGGCACAACATTGATACAAATGAACTCTTGACAATTACTTTCAAGAGTTCTTACATCTTGCTTGAAATATCTTCTTCATCTCTTTAAAATGATGAATATACAGTCAAACAAAGTAAGGAAACACTAATAATTTCCACTAGGATGCAACAAAGACATAAATGGTAAGTGCATACAGACTCTGTTTTGTGGTAGAAGAGATGGGTCTGCTCATCTGTATAGGCTGCTTCAGTTAGATGAACAGTCTGAGCTGTTCATTCCGGATCTCATCACACTTACTGGAGGAGATAACTGCTATCAGGAGGTGAAGCATTTTATTCTCAGGCAAGAGTCTAGGTTGGTAGACACAGTGTATAATAACACTTTTAAAAGAGATGCCAACTCTATACCTTGTTACAACATCAGAAAATATTTCTGTTCCTTTGAGGGAGACATTGTCTCAGAGCAGGAACAAAAGTATGCGAAATACATCCATTTTAAAGAATATTGGTTGATAACATTTTCCTGTAAAGAAGCTATACCTGAAATTAGTTTCCACATGGTCTAGGGATACTATTTATGCACTCATGTGTTCCTCATTCATTGAAGCCATCCTGAGCTGGTAGAGACAAGAATGGTCTTATGCAAAACAATCTCTGTTCACTGAACGTGCAGGGCTTTGATACATTCAGCTGATCTTTTGCACATGGAGTATGTAACATACAGTGTTTTCTCCAGGCCAAAACTTTTTGTCTGTTAAAGATGGTGGCTGTCAGGACTTTAAATACTTATTAATGATTGAAATAACTTGTCAAATGTCTTGTATCTTGAGCCCATCCTGCATGCTAATGAGTTGGAGGTCTCACTCATGAGTGAAAACACATCTGAAAATGTTGGTCTGATTATCTGGATGACTGGACAGTTCTCAGCATCTTGTGATGCCTTCCTACACAATGGCAATATCATCCTTATTCCTACCTCATCATCTTAGCACAGGATTTGAATATAGTGCTTTTAAAGCCTGATGGTCTTGGGCAAGGAAATGAGTCCTTTCATGAGGTCTCTTTGTGTGCCTCTGGTCACTTCTCAAAGAATTCTTGTTCCTGTTGGGCCATTTCAATCCACACTGAAAGGTGGTTAGAAGTCAGATATCTCGATCACTTGTGTTTTGTGAGAAAAGATGTCTGGCTAGAGGGAAATAAACGCTCGAATAGAAGCTTAATTTGGTTCTAGAAAGGACAAATTTAAGGTACTAAAGGCCAAATGCTGAGATGCCCTTTAGTAGCAGAGTTACAGGCCATCTCATTGTAGCAGTAGGAAAGGTCACAGGGTTTCTTCCTTGCAGCTGATAGTTTCCTGTTTTCCTTTAGCATAGGTCACACTGCCTGTTGTTGCTGGCTGTGATCCCTCACGGACTGCCTGATGCACACTAAAAGCTGTCTTTTAGCCCACAGTGCTCAACCACTAATCAATTGTCTGAGCATAAACTTAGACCAACATGGCATCACATTACATGAGCCGTGCAGTATACTTGGCATCATCAGGGCTGAACTGCTGAGGCAATGTAGACAAAAGTCAATTCTAATCTCAAATTTGCAGTCAGATGTTTCTCCTTTTGACCCATATCCTAATTTTGTGCTTTCACATTTGACTCAAAAGATGACACGTTATTTTGGCAGGCTGCCCACAGTGTAAGTAACAGAGACTTCTTTGAATATCTGCCTCTTCTCCCTGAAGAAATTTTAGTTAATAAGAGAATTACCAGAAAATACTATTTTGAAATAAAAACATTCATAAATGCAGAGGCTATTTGTAAATAGCTTTGAGAAGAAATAAAATGTAAAGGGGAAAACCACCAAGATATATTTTGCATGATGTAGAAGTGTTTTCTTTTATGAAATACCTCACTTAAGAAAAATGGTATTTTTGCTTTCCAGAAATTCTACATTTCTGGAAAGCAAAGCAGGCATTTAGTTACCAGCTAAATATTTTGCTTTAGAATAATTTTTGAATTATTATATCTCCATATTTTTCCACAGAAATGGAGCTTAAAATTTCTTTATGCCCATGCCTCTACTATTCTGATGATAGGTATTTACTCAAGGTAGAAGCCAATTTAGGAAATCTATATGGACATTTTTTTAACAGATAAAGGACAACATGCGTGTCCCTCAGATACGGGATGATGAAATTGTCACCTCCTAGCAAATTCGTCTCTTCAAGTAAAAACTTGCTACGGTAAACAGAAACCATGAAGTATTAGTGTACATATTTTTAAATCCCTTGTGTCCCTCAGACTGTAATGGTTAGCAGCAAGTTAGTGCCAGTGGCCACATTGCATGGTTGACTACAGATGTGAAATATTTTAATTAAGCTGTTACAAGGTAAATAGCTTAGTTATGCATTTAACAATCTGTAGCTGGATTTTTGTTTTACTGCATGAGGTATATGCAACTGAAATTAATACATTGCTTTTGAAGGAAAAAACATGAACTGAGTTGTGGGGACCCAGGCAGCCCCTCCGTTGGCTGCCCCGGCCCTAGCTCTGAGGTGGCTAGATGAATCTGGATCAGGTAGCCTCCAAGAGGAGGAGCCATGAAGGAGTTTCCCTCTTTCTCCCTTTGTTTTGGAACTTGGTATGACTCCTCTACCCTAGAGAAAGAAGTGGTTTCACCTGGGGCAGTGCCAGGGGTAGGTGGGGAAATAGTCCACACCTAGTTGGATGACCCGTGGTGCCCATCAAGGACAGTTTTCTACAAACTTCTCCCCTGGTTGTCAAGCGATTTGACAAGAATGGACTGAGAAGTTGACCCCTCCCAACTGTTATAATTTTATTGGTTAATGATGAGGTTTTGTTAATGTTCATTGGATATGTTCCTTGTTGCCTCCCCATTTCCCTGTGGTATAAAACCCATGATTTCCCCTGGAATATTCAGAGTTGCTCCGGGATTTCCTCCTGAATAAACCTTCCTGCTCCTTCCTTGGACGGCTCCCTCTCTCTTTCTTACCGCCGCCGCTCCTCGAGTTGAGCACCGCTCCCCCCGGAGCTCAGTGCGCAGGCCCGAAGGCTCAGTGCTGGCACTACAAGTGGTGTCGGCAGCCAGCTGGGGTGTACCCCTTTGGACTGTAAGCAGACTGCCTGTGCGAGGCCTCGTTGGGAGGCACGTGCAGGAGACTCAGGATCTGTCCCCACCGCTTCTGTCGTGGCCGTGGCTGCCAGGTCCGATTCCTTGGGGACGCATTTCCCTCAGCTAGAGGGCTACCAACTGAGGGCTATCCATTGAGCGTGGCTGAGGACTCCACCCCTCCCCGACGTGACACTGAGTAGGGACTGTTTTCAGTGAATTAATGAAGGTGAACTTATAACTTCTGCAAGCAGCATACCAAATAGAGGTGAAGGTGAAGGGAAGAAAATAACTTTTTTTTAATGGAGGGTACCTATTAATCATGTCAAATCATGTTTTGATATATCTATCTTCTAGTGCTGAAATAATGCTGTTTGGCTATGAGAGATTCTAACAATTAGTGACTGTATTTGTAACAGTCTTAAGTTGCGCCAAGGAAAATATAGGTTGGTATTAGGAAAAAGTTTTTTACAGAAAGAGTGATAAAATATTGGAATGGTCTATCCGGGGAGGTGGTGGAATCACCATCCCTGGATGTGTTTAAAAAGAGATTGGATGTGGCACTCAGTGCCATGGTTTAGTTTAGTTGAGGTGTTCGGACAGAGGTTGGACTCGATGATCTTGAAGGGCTATTCCCAACCTGGTGATTCTGTGATTCTGTGGTTCTGTAATTTTAAAAGCTCTCATTGGAATTAGGTTGAAGTTGTACATTGTTGAGCAAAGTTGTCATCCACTGAGGGTTGTAATGAGAGGGTAATTTGTCCTTTGATCTTACACACATAGGGGCAAACTGTATCCTGAGAGTTTGAAAGGTTCTTAAAGGAAAAGTTTTGGGGATGGCTGCAGAGCTCAAGTCTGTCATCCGATGTTTTGTGCCGCACCACCTTTGTGGGACTGGTATGATGGGTCCCTTCTACTGGACAGTATTGTCATAGTAGTTACACTAATCTCTTCTGCTAATGAATTGAATGGTGCCAAAGTGGGAGCACTGGCACTGGAACCAGCCCAGTGAGCAACTGTTAGAAAGATCCCTGGCACTAGGAGAGGTTTGGCTTGGTTAGGTTGGCCTGGACTAGTCAGCATTTACCCAGTTCTTGTGGGCAGGAATTGTCAAGAACCAGGCACCATTCCTAACAGATATTCTGGGTGTAATTGATCAATTTTGAAGGAATGCAGTCTAATAATATAAAGAACTTTTGTGTAAGGTGGCTTCATTTCTAGAGGAGTGTTTCAAAAACGTTGCTTTAAATGCATGGGTGTATCCTGACTGAAGAGGTCTTTGTCATCAGTAATAGGTGACAAAAAATTTGAAGTGTTATAAGAATATCTACAATGGTTCATAGATCATTATCACCCATATAAAGTAATCCCAGATAGTCCTCCAGGGAGATTATCTTCTGCACTGAAGCAATATGGATGGCTTTTCCAAACCTGCTAATATTTGTAACAGATTAATAATCTCTTGAATACTATGATTCTGGTTAATAATCCACATAAATGTCCTGTTCTGCTTTGGCCTTGCCAAACGTTTTTGCCTTGATAGAATGGCAGAATGCCTTGACCCTGTGGCAAGGATTTTCAGACTGATAATGAAGACGGTTGACAGTGTCAAACAATATAGGAGATACAGGAGCAAAACCATTTGCTTATAAATATTTTACCCTCCATATCAGAATGGAACTAGTCTGCTGTCTTCAGGTTTTTAGAATTTTTATTTTGTCCTTCTACTGCTGTCATCTGCCTCAGGATTAAAAGAAGCCTATCCATGAACAGAACTGTTTCCTAAAGTACATGGTCATCCTTCCAATCTCATCATTTACCCTGAAATATTGCTTTTCAGTTCCCACTGTCTGGCTGTGATCAACTTAAGATGCCTCTGGGGCAGTAAAATAACAAAGCCAGCTCAGTGTGAAAACTCTTTGCTTCGCTGAGTCTTAAAAAAAATATAAAATTTTGTGTGGGGGAAGACGAGGTGCAAAAGGGAGGAAAATATTTTTTGCAACAGCTGCCAGTAAACACCTGGGTTTCCAAAGCAATGTTCCATTGTAGCTCCCAAATTATTTTTGAGTTACTGTTTGGTTTTACAGCATTGTTTTATATTTATAAAATATAATATATTATAATAAAATAAAATATATTTATAAAACAGGTTTTCATCTCTGTTTTCAGTTTCAAGAGATTTTGATACTGGGTGTCAGCGGAATCCTACTCCTGGAGAGGGACTGTCCTGCAGTTGTGCCTGATGGAAGAGCTTTCATTTACCTGTAAATGTAACATGTAAGGTTTCTTCTCTGCCACTTTTCTGAGGAGTCTTTCAATCCAATCTTACTGCACAAGACTATGCTGAATCCTTTGCTATCATTAAAGCAGGTGGCAGGTCTTGCCAGGTGCCATAGATTGACTTTGGATTCTGCTCATCCTGAATGCTGGCTGGGAGGATTGGTTTTTTTCTGAAATAAGCTGATTAAAACACAAACAATATTTCTGACTTTTCTTAATGTGGCTCTGGTTTTCACAATAAATAACCAGTTCTGGAGTTCTTAGCAAGGAAGATTATTCAGATAATAAATTAAAAGTCAGCTCATTGTCAACTTCATGAATGTTAAAAACAGTAGATGAAAATTAAATTTCCTATGAAAATAATAGTGTTCCTAGGAAAACAGCTCCTCCATTTGACTTTGTCATTTGGAATACCTTTTTCTGAGAATATTTGAGCTTATATTTGAGTATATTATACTTAATATATCTCCCTATCTTCTCTCTCTCCCTCTCTCATGCTTAACTCATCTATTAATGTATTTGGAGTATAAACCTTTAGGAAAAGGGATTAAAGGGTGCCTGACCAGCCTATAGCTTTTGTTTGACTCCATTCAACTGTGACAGCAATTTGTCTACTTGGCCACTTGTCTGTAGACAACTTTTCAAATTTTTGATTTATATTTGTGTGGTAGAACCATAGTTTTTTATAAGTAGCTATATATGTAGCAGTAACAAGAGGGTTTTTTAAGTAGAACGAGGTATTTCGGACCCTGAAACAAAGACATGGTGTAAAGTACAGGTTTGGTACACAAGGAGTCATCTTGAGAAGGGGAGACACTGCAGGCCTGGAGCCTGACAAAACTGGTTACAGGGGTGACACAGACAGCAGATAGTATCTAATTTATGTAAATAGCACTATATATAGGAAATGTGGATGTAAACTGGAGAAGAACCAGTGAAGAGAGAGAAGGCTAGAAATGTGTGTTAGAGAACTTACATAAATGACATTTAATTGAATGGAAAAAAAAAAAAGGGAAAAAAAATTTAAAAATCAAGAAAGAAGCAGATGGAAAGAAGAAACTCGCTATTTGAACATCTTATTCCTCCTGATGAAGGATTTCAGATTCTGACTCCTCCCTGCAAGATCCCAGTACAGCCAACATCAGTGTGAAACCACTTGCCTTATACAGAGAAGCACAAGGGTGAGTTTAGCAGCAAGAAAAGTGCTCTAATCAACTGACTTCAGATTCTCTGGGTTTGTTTAGGGTTGAGTTTTATTTTTTGTATGTAATTATGTTCAAAGCAAGTCACAGAAATCTGAGTAGACAGGTTGCTTGCATTAAAATCACATAGTAAGTGCTGAGTGGCTATCTTGATCTCCTGTGATGAAATTAAAGGAAAGCCAAACAACCAACCAGCAGACATCTTGGCTTTGCTTGTGTGAAGAAGAGATAGCAAATCTTAGACAAACATGTTGCTTATTATTACCAGTAATGAAGTGCATCATATTATACACTAAACAGACTTGGTGTTGATATTTAAAATCCAAGATTCTTAAGAAATTCTGCACCAGTGACTATGATAACAACTGAATGTCAATGATTTCTTTATGGATGGTGTGTATGAGGAAAATGGGCAACAACCATATCTCTGATTTTACAGTTATAGGTGAATAAAAGACATAAACCAGTTTGTAGCTTCCTTATTGTGTCAAGTCATCTGTGAATTGGATATGATCAATGGCAGATAAGAACACACCTTAGTGTTTGCACTGTTTGAACAAGGGGTCTGAATACTATTTGAGACTTAGAATCACTACAGAATCATAGAATACCCTGAACTGGAAGCAACCTACAAGGATCATCAAGCCCAACATCTGTATCTGCACAGGACAGCCCCTTCTTGTCTGTCATGATAGTAGGAAAAATATTTATCTTCTTCCAGTCCTCAGGAACCTACTCAGCTGCCATCACCTTACAAAGGTAAAGGACAGTGGCCTTGCAATGACATTAGCCAGCTTGCTCACCACTGTTTAGCAGTGTGACCACTTTTTCTCTTGTTTCTTTTGCTGCTAAGGTACCTGTAGAGGCCCTTCTTGTTGACCTTACATGTTCTTCACCAGACTGAACTCCAGGTGGGCTCTGGAATTCCTTATCCTGTCCCTGTATGCTCTGACAGTGTCCTGTATGCCTCCTTAGCAATGTGATTCTCCTTCTGCCTCCTGTAGGCTTCCTTTTTAATGTCCAAGTTTTGTGATGGGCTCCTTCTTCATCCATGCTGGCATCCTGCCACCTTTGTCAGACTTCCTGTACAGCCTGATGGACTTTTGTTGAGCTAGGAGGAGATGATCCCTGAAAATCAAACAGCTCTTCTGGACCATCTCCCATAAGACTCTGCTAGGCAGGTCCCCGAATGGGTCAAAACCCTCTCTCCAGAGTCATGGTCCTTTTTTTTCTTGCTTTGCTCCCCTCTTCTGGGATCCTTAACTCTGCCATTACATCGTCACTGTAGCCTACCTCTAGTCTTGGCTGTGAAAAACAAAAAACACTGGTAAGTTGTTGTGTGATAAGGATATTGACTGTCAGTTTCTCATCACAGAAATAATCTTTGCAGCTGTGACCATTCCTTTGTCAAAATGTTGCACAAATCAGCATTTTTGAGGCTAAGCTTGTAAAAGGCAAAACATTACTCTAAAAGTTGCCTCATGGGTGTTTTGCTTAGCCAGAGACAAGATAATTACTAATGTTTCAAACAGATATGAAATACTGGGTTTTTTTTTCCTTCTGCTGAGTAGTTCATCCCAATGAGTGCTATGAAGCCAGCAAAAGGCTCTCAGAAGTTATGTAGCAGTCCCTGAACCAGAGCAGAAATTTCAATCATCTTGTTGGTAAACTTTTACACCATGAAGTGAAAATGCATCTGATACTCACATAAAGAAAAATATACTAGGCTGTAATTATTTTTTTCTTTGTTTTCTACTCAGTGTATAAATAAAACCTGGAAACCTGGATAGGATAGAGTTGGAGCCAAAAGGAGAAATGAGTTTAAAAGCCGCTCTTGAGGCCATTAACATTAATAGCCTGATTGAAATGTTTGACTGAGGGTGTCCAAAAGCCACTAATTGCTAGGAGCTAAAGGAGTTTTCCAAAAGATTTATGATTTTTAAACTTGTACAGTCCCTTTTGTTTTGGTCACTGTAGGGAACAAGGTAACAATCTAGGAGGACCTTTGGTATGGCACAGTTGGACTATACTTACATTAATGTTTGGTGTTGCAAGAAGTGCTGTTATAACAGACCATCATGTCCTCCAAACACTGGCAGAACCACTAACAACAGGGCAAAAGTACTCTTCAGCATGTAATTCTCACCAGCACTCCAGCAGCACAGTACTGAGTAGTGCTATTGTGGAGAAGAGACTAGCTGTGAAATCTTCACTAGGAACTGTAGCTCCAGCCTATGTGCTTCTCTCCCCTCCTCTCCCTGGAGTAATTGGAACAAAAACATTGCAAATGATACGTGAGAAGTGCTCCTGGCATGGTCACTAGCTGTGGCTTAAGTGATGAGATATTGTGAAATCCAAATACATGTTTTATTATAAGGAAAAACTTTGTTCAACTATTATGCAGTGCTGAGGAATCCACACTTCATTTGCAGGGGAAGAAAATGTTCTATGTCAATTCCTTGAAGAGATGCTACCCAGTTCTTGTGGGCAATCACTTCAGTGTTACAGCTTGCTTCTAGATTCCAGCTATGTAAACAATGTTGCCAATATCAAATATGCTGACTGCTGTATTACTTGGGCAAATGTTCTCTACAACGAGCAGAATTCTGAGGAACAGTTAAGGATCTCTGGATCCCCCTCTTCTCTGATTACCCAAGACTTGTTTACATCTGAATGTTCTGTTACTAGATACATATATCAAAAAAATGGTAAATCTCTTTAGTACAGGTGTTGTTGTAAGAAACAGGTAGATTCCATAAAATGCCTATTGTCATTTTCCTTGGAGTAGAGCTTCAGAGTTCCAGGGTCTGAATTGTCCACACTAACAGCTGAGTCTTTAACTCTTGTACCTCTGATTCGTAACCTGTATCCGAAAAGGTTACAGAAGTATAATTTTTTCCCACAAGGACAGTAAAATATGCAGAACTAGTACACAATACTAAAGTACATGGTAAGTGGATCTACAGTACTTTTCCAAATGGCTTAATTACATTTTGCAGTGACCCAGCCCTCAGGTGAAAGCCAGTGGGTGGACTTTCACACCCAGGACCCGGATTCTGAGGACAGAGCCAAGGTTTAAACCACCTTCCACTGGGTGTTGCCCCCGCAGCATCTCCTCCTCTCTTTCTGGACCTTTCCCAGGTTCCCCAATGCCTACCTTACTATGTATAATGTCCAGAAAAATCTCAGATACCTGTTCTGCAGTTGGTCTGTTCACCTGAGTTCCTCCCCTGCTCTTTCCCTATTGGTTTTATGTCAATGCTCATCACTCACTCATTGGTCTGTTTTCCTCACCCCTCCCCTCTCCTGTTTGGGGACAAAAAGGGACAAGGGGAGACGGCCATTTGCCATTCCTGGGTTCTCCCTCTAGCCTGCACTTCTGCTGCAAGAATAAAAGGCTGGAACATAAACTCAGGGTAATCCTTCTTTTGCCCTTTGCCGTGGTATTTCATCACCGTCTGCCCTAGACTGAGCTCCCAGGCGTTTTGCATCAGCAGACCCGAATTCTGCCCCGCTCCCGCTGGTCCCACCAGGAGCTGGGCAATCAGTGTCTCTGCTGTTAAGCTGTCCAGGCCAGAAGAATAAATCAGCGACACAGCAATTATGGATTGGCTTTGTCTAACTTAATATAAATTACCTAAAGGCTGAGCTGTTTAAACCATACCAAGTTCTAATGTAATTGAACCCAGCCTAAGACTGCTTTCTGGGACAGCACTGACTTTGCCTCTAGAGCTGCCTGACTCTGTTCATTGACCATGGGATAATCTGGATGTGGGATCCATCTAATCTAACTTAATTTATTTGTAAAAGGTAATCATCAGCATAGGACAAAGTTAATACTGTTGTACCTTAAATCCCCTGATAACAGGTAATTTTTCTGGACAACAGCCAGCTCAAACAGGAAATGCAGATGTCAAAAAACTGAGAAAGAAATTAAAGAAATTAAACCCTGCTTTGTAGTGGGGTCTGATGTGCATATTACACCATAATCGACATCTGGTCTTTTTCACCCTGAACATGACATTAAGGATGTTGATTAAAGCAATGAATTCATAACAAATATTCAGACTGGACACCTGGATATTAGTGATACTAGATGTTACTCAAAATTACTCAAATTACTGTGATAGACTTTGCTGTGGCTATGTTGGGAAAGTTTGTGGACAGTCTCTGATGAAGTCACCCAGTGAGTTTGGAAAGGTGGCTGTTGAAAGCAGTGCTGCATTCCCAATGAATGCGCAAATCCTTGGCTCAGGGAGACCTCATGTCGTATCTCTACTGCACTGAATCACTGATGACCTGCAGATATAAACTTCACATAGACATGCTCATTTTGATCTCCTTCCATTTCACTCACTGCAGATTATATCATTTTAAAAAAAAAAAAAAGGTCATGTTTTCCCTCTATCCTCAGACCTCAGACGAATCTTAGCCCAAAATTTAGAGGCTCTGTCCCCCTTGTCAGACATCTGCTTTTGACCTGTACCCTTTCTCCAGTCACCATATCTCAATTTGTAGTGTCCATTAAGTTCCTTCCCTGAACTTGTGAAAATTTTGTCACCTAAATATGTAATCTAATGCTTGTGTTGTGTCATGTTTAACAATCCATCCCTTGGAGAGCACTGGGATGCATTTCTCACTGTGCAGAAGCTGGAGGAGGTTCTCCTGCTAAAAGGAAGTGCCCAAAGGAGGCAACTAGGAGTGAAAAGATCTTGCTATACCCAGGATGTTGGGGAAGATTTCATACGCCTGCAAACTTTAGAGTTCAAGTCCATTGACACAGAGCAGTCTACGAAGCTTTTGTATTTTTTCCATTTCTCTGTAAATTGCCAGCAGTTTTCACTCTAAAGATATACAAAGATAGCAGGGGGAAAGCTTCCATTCTTCAAAACTCCATTAGCTAAATATTTGACATCTATTATAATAAAAGTAGATATGGCTGAATTTTCAGAGGCAAAAGGAATACACTATTACTGAATGTAGCTATAGCCCTTAGTTTTGCAAACACTTTTGTTTGTAATTATGATAAACACTGTTAAATTCATAATTAGCCCATTTTATCCTATGGGAAAATAAAAGATAGAACAATATATATATTTAAGTGTAGCTGGCTTAAATGAAAATTTTCCCTTCTTAATTCCTTACTTCTAATGTTTATATCCCCAGGACAGGACAGGTCAAGATGCAATCTGTGGTACTTGCAAGAGTCAATGAATATAAAAGCTATTATTTTAAGGGGCTCTTTAGGGTTTTAACACTCTTAACAAGCCTCTCAGGGCTAACATTTAACATGTGTGCCCTATAGAAGCCTGTAATTTACCACGTGCCATCAATTTCATATAGTCCAATATATGGCTGTCAACCAGGTGCAGCCCTGCCTGCTCCATAAGAGTTCAAGCATTCTGGTGCAGCCCATGGTGGCTTAAGTAGGTTAAATAGCTGGCTGCTCTCTTGCTTTGTTAAGGTTACATGCTGAGACCAAAGCTGGTAATGCCTGAAAATTGTTTCTCACAATTTTCACTCCCTCTTTCATTGGACATACAAAACAATGCTGACACAAAAGCTGGCAGTCCTGCATCCTGAAAAGAACACATGGCTATTATTATTATTATTATTATTATTATTATTATTATTATTATTATTATTATTATTATTATTATTATTATGCGGAGTTCAACATATTACTGAAATCTCATCATCTAAAACCCCAACTTTAAAATTTGTTGGGCATAAAAATCTGGGCTTTGTGGATTGGGTTTTCTGAAAATTATTACATTGGAGAATATTTTCATGACAATCAGAGAGCAGAGGCAGCAGCCACATTACCATGACAGATGAGCAGTAGCACAAGCTCCTTTAAGTTGTGAGGAGTAAATATGCCCAAAAGTGTCCATGCTCTTGTTTTTGGCATCCTGAAAGAATGTGAACAAGTTTTGGGGTGTTTGTGTCCTGAAAATGTTTTGTGTAATAATATTCAGCTTCTTCCTTCTCTGTTGGTGAATTGGGAATGAAATTGGCTGAAGTTGAAGAGGGAGGAAAACCACAACTGGCAGAGAAATAGTAGACTTCAAAATTAACTTTTCTTTGTGAGAATAGCACAAATATGGAGGGGTTTTTTTTAAGAGAAAAATGGCTAGCTGAGTCACAGACATTTTTCTATACAAGAGAGTGGTACAGAAATAAAGGTTGATCTTCACCTCTGTTTTGTTTTCAAGGGCAGTTTGAAATTCTGTTAGTGTTGTATAGATTTTAAGTTGCTTTTTATGATCCTCTTGGTGTTGCAGAGACATCTTATATAGTTTATTTTTGGGAAACATTCCATGTTAGTTTACATAAAGCACACCCTGATTGCTGTTGTATTCACTAGTTGTTTATATATAAAATTACCTCTGAGCCTTAGTGGTTTGGCCTGGGTATTTAATTGCTTTGATTTGTTTATTGTATATGATGAATTATTGTTTATTGGTTTAAACTCAGCCAGAGTGCACTTTATAAAAATGCTGGTTTCATTTCTAAAATACAATGATATTTAATTTGTTTGAGATGGTAAGGTGGCTTACAGTGAGTTGGTTCATGTGGGTGCTGATCCTTCTGTGACACCCCATGACTCAGTGGACTCCTAAGGCCATTTCTGAAGCCATTTAAAGAATTACCAGGGGATTTCTTGTTGGACTCTACTTGGCCCAAGTAGAACTATATGTCATATATGATGAAAAAATTTAAATATTTTCAGTGGCTAAATAGGACACATTTGGATTGGTTGAGACAAGTTGTCAGTTCCTGTTGAGTCAAAAGGATAACTTTGTCAAAGAGGAAATGGTCAAAGAAAAATTCTGGGGAAAAAAATACAATGAAACTTTCCAGAAAACCCTTTTCAGTCTTCTTTTGTTTAAATTTTGAATCTGATTTTTTCTTTTTAAAGCTCTAAAAAGTAAAAGGGTATATCCAAAAAGTGATGAAAATATTAACTCTAATATTAATATTGTAGGTCAAATAATGTAAGATTACATATAAATGGAGCTCTTTTCTACCAAGAAACATTGAATTTGGTTTGATCTAAGTCGACTTTTTCCTATTAATAGACAATTTCAAAACCATTTCATATAAACCCAGCTTTCTTTATAATTGTCAGTCTTGGGCTTATGTTTTAGAGGGAACTCTGAAATCGCCCTTTAAGTTATTGAGGAATACCCCAATCTTAGAAAGAGCCTTTGTTAACATGAACTTTGCATTACATTGCCCTAATATGGGATATATTCTACCTTTAAAAGTGGAATTTCACCCAATGTACTATGAAGTAGCAGGTGTGATGTCATATCACTGTGATCAAACCTGTTTTTTTTAAGTAGCAAAAAGGGATTGGACAAAGTAGAAATTAGTGAGAAAATAAAACTGCATTTAATCTACAATAACTATATATTTTCACTACATTTCTTTTTAGTTAGTATGAAGCATGAGTCTGTACATGGTACCAAAAGTCTTGACCACAGATGTATTGCTTCACAAATAAAGACTTGTACATGGGGGGAAATGTATTGTGGTGAAACTGATGTGAAGCTCCTATACATAATTTATTTTCCTGACTTGATGTGTTATTCAGATGTTGGATCATTTGAGGTTTTTTCCCAGAAATCACTGGTGGGAACAAAAAGTGGACTGAGGACGCACTAGCAGCTTTAAAGTGTTTGATATAAATGTGAGTTTGTCAGGTCCTGTCATACAAAATGTGATTCACCTCCTCTCCTGAAACAGCTGTTTTTTCAGAAAAAAAAAAAGATCTGTTTTTTTGTTCCAGAAAAAGCAAATTGTGTTAATTTTTCTTCAAAGCTGTTCATGTTGTGTTTAGGAAAACTTGATGTACAGCTGGTTACCCTGGAAAACAGGGTGGAGAAGGTCCCTGTCTACATTTCTTGCTAAATGAATATTTCTCAGAATGCTTTTTCTTCAAATGGCAGATCTATGAATAACAGCTAACCATGAAAATGCTGAATTGCTATAAGAGTGATATTCTTGTACAGTTCTTCTGGCTTCTGTTTCACTTCTTAAAACATTCATAGCCTCTAAAAATCACAGAAGGAAAAAACCATAACTGGTGAGAAAGCCAAAATCATTGGCCAACTCTTATTAGGAATATGAGTTAAAGGAAAATGATGTGGTGTAACTTTTAATATTGATTGGACATTATTAACACTGCTGTCTTCCTTTGGACCTGTCCTTTAGAAGAGCTGCAATAAAGTTAAATGTTAATTCTTCCTCATGACAGCTCAATGGTAGTTAAGTGTTAGCTTTATAGATGGACTCAATCAAATGTCGTTGACTGCAGGAGTTGAATTTGGGTTCCTTATTAAAGATATTTATTTTTAATTGAGTTTGTTTGGCAGAAAAAGTGAGGAAGTGTCCATCCCAGAATACTGAATGAAACCACATAATGCACTGGGATATGTTGTAAAACACTTGCTACTGTACCTCTCCTGTTCCTTGCTAGGAGGATGTCTCCTTTCAGGGAGAACATACTGGAATTGTAATAGGCTGCAGGAACACAGTAACTTCTACTGCTTCACAGTCTTTCCCATGGCTATAAGAGGAAGTACTCATTAGAAAAGAGATCATCTGAAGGCCCTCTGACATTTAAAGTGCAAAGTACTTTTCCTACCCCAGTGACTGTAGTTCCTCAGAATTCCCCAGAGATTTGCCTGATTTGTATTTCCATCATACTCAATAATAAATAGGAATAATAAAAAGGAATAAATCACTATGTGCTATTTATTGTTCATTAAAAGTATTTTAACACTGATGAGATAATCAGGGAGTTAAGAACTTTTCACCTTTGAAAATCTAATCAATAGAGTGCCTAGGGAAAGAAGACAGCTATTCAAAAACAACTTTAAAATAGCTCATTTTTTGCAGCAATATTTTGAAGCCATTGTAGCAGTCTTGCCTGTCTTATAGCTAGCTGCTACTCTTGTAGCAGTCTGTCACTGTCTTATGATTATCTTTTATATTTGCAACATTTCTTTCAGTATGCACTGGCAATTGGGTTTTTTGTTTTTTTTTTTTTTTGTGAAAAAACTCCATCTTGAACTGGACAAATTAAGTGGTCCAGCTACTTAAGGGTGCAGCAATGCCCTGTAAGCATCATCCCAGGCAACACAGAATGCCCGAGCCCATCTAGGTATTTAAAAACAAGGAAGAGGATGTTTAAGTCTGGCAACGCAGAACATCTGAGTGCACTTCCTTATACAGAAAAAGCAATGCTAAAATGTTCCTTAGAAAAGAGATAGAGGACTTGTCAAGTGCAAGGGTCTAGGCTACGAGTCTGATGAGAAGTGGCTGAGGGAGCTGTGGGTGTTTAGCCTGGAGAAAAGAAGGCTGAAGGGAGACCTTGTCACTCTCTGCAACTCCCTGAAAGCAGGTTGTAACCAGGTGAGTGTCAGCCTCTTCTCCTGGGTAATGGGAGGTAAAACAAGAAGAAATGGCCCCACATTGTGCCAGGGGAGGTTTAGATTGGACACCAGGAATAATTTCTTCACTGAAAGAAAGCTTTGGAAAAGGCTGCCCAGGGAAGTGGTGGAGTCACCATTCCTGGAGGTGTTTAGAAAATGTGTGTGTGGTACTTGGGAATATGGTTTAGTGGTGACCATGTTAATGGTTGGATTAATGGTCTTAGAGGTTTTTTTCAACCTTTATGATTCTATGTTTTTGTGACTAACTAATATTGGTTGCTTCACTTTAGAGTAGGGACTATGACCCCCACTCCTGAATAGGCAGAGCTGTTTCTTATCAGCCACCATTAAGTGGCCATTCCTCTTGGCCACATCAACCTCCTCAGGGTCAGATTGATCCCAGGTTAGCATCTTCGTTTTCCTGGATCCTGTACTGAGGTTACTTTTTTTCCAAATACTGTATGAGGAATTATATTTTCTAGTTTAGGATTGCAAATCCATCAAGCAGCAGGGTGCCATTCAGAGCAGCACTCTAGCACTGCACTTGCCAGGTAATTCTTCCCCTGAACTTTGCCAGGAAGGCCCAATTCACTTTTGAAATACTAGAAAACATTATCAGATATAATCAGTAGTAAACTACTTGACACATGCAAGTGTTTTAAAGCTGATGATATATCCTTGTTATGGGCTGTTTCATCACTAAACATAGAAAAATTGTCTTTTTGTGTGCACTGGAGAATGAAACAAAAATCCTTCTATGCTGGATATCTTCATCCAAAACACCTGGCCTTGACCATCATGGAAGCTGGAATTTCAAGGGAATCTGACCACAAGGTGTTGGGGCTAGTTAATACTTCTGGAATGTGATAGTCATTTGCAGGTAATATGGATACCATTTTATCCCTCAAAGATGGAAGGAATTGGATGGAATTAATTTTGTCTCAGGAATAAAAAACTCCTTTTACAAGCCCTGAACTTGTTGTTGACTCCACTGGGTTTTGCATTTAGCTACCATACCAACTTATCTGATATTCTTCAGTCAAATTGGCAGTCATGTTTTGAGTGCTGGTAAAATAAAGGTAACTCTATCTCATACTGTATAAGTGCTGCAGGATTCCTCAGAACAATCACAACTCAGATTGTTTTTATAGTGTGGTTTTTATAGTGATATGCTTCGCCATTCTACAAGGCTGAGTAAACATCCACTCATGCTAGACAATGTTTTTCTGTTTGTTTATGTCAGTTAAAGAGCTTGAATATACAGACAGAGAATCCTACATTGCTTCCCTTAAACCAACAGAATATGAAATCATCTGGGCTCAGTGCCGAGAAGCTGATTTCTGGAGATAAACTGAAGTAAAATAAAATCTGCTCCATATGCTTCAATTGTAAGCTTTGCAACTACAAACAAAAACAGGCTGTGTGACTAAATATTGCAGTACAAAAGCAACATAAAGTGCTATCCCTTAAGGCAGAGTCAACCTGCCCACTTTAAAATGTACTCTTGAATTAAAAGGGAGTGTGAGAGACCAGGTGATGCTCGGTATATGTATTGCTGGGGGAAGGATGCTGTGTTTCAGGTTTCTGAGCCCAGGTCATGAGCTGGGGCATGCCTTGCATCTGGCAACAGCTGACCCTGCCTTTCTGCAGTAATTAACCTGCAGGAACCAACACAAAACCAACACCAAACTCATGTCAGGAGTGAAACTCCCTGCATTATTACCTACTGCATGGCTGGCATTGCGTGCTTTTATCCTCAGTGGGCATGCCAATGGGGCAAGGCTAGATGCAGTGATTCTTCAGCTTCCTGAAATCCTAAATAACTCCTACATATTATAAATCCTATATGTACCTGTGTGTTTCCAAGGAGAGTGAGCAAGAAGGCAGGTCGAGGTGTTGCAGACACAAAGACACGTAAATGATCCCCACGTGCACTAACTGAACATTTCCAGGCCTGCTCCAAGCCAGTGCCAGGTCTTCTCTCAGAAGGACAAAAGTAGATAGGAGTTTGAAGAGATCCCTGGTCTATCAGAGGGAATATTTTTTTGTTCAAACCTGCCAACCAAGGCCTGGTTTAATACACTCTGCTGATAGATCTCTGAGCATCTGTTCATCAAGTACAGCATTTCTGGATTACACATCAGAGCAGAAACCAGATATCCCCATGAGAAATGTTTGAATGTTTCACCTGACTTTTGGAAGGTTTTGATAGGAGCAAATTCAGGGGATTTTGCTGCAGAAAAACCAAAAAGTTCCTCAAGCTGAGATAGTTTAGCTGTGTCACAAATTGGAGGGGATTAAACCACTCTTCTCTGCAGCACGTTCAATGGTCTCTTGAGTCTAGAGTTGTGGAAGAAAAAAAAGGGAAACACTGTGCCACTATGAATTAGCTGCAGACCCGGTAAACAGTCTTGCTAAAGGAAGGAGCAGCATGCAACAACCTTTTTGCAGCATTTGAAAGAAATTGTGGGAAGGAGGCCAAAAAAACATTACCCCCAGCTTCAAACTGTAAAAGCGTTTAAAGTTGTTTAAGGACCCCATGCACTCCCCTTGTGCTGTAAAACCAGAACCTTCAGGGAACAGAACATAGGGAACTGGACAGAAAGAACTGAAGATTTATTGGTGTTTTCAGCATAAACACTCATCAGCCCCCTTTTGCAGAAAAGGAAACTAGCCTGCTTTTCTCTTTGAGCTAAATGAGGGTTTTCTAAAAAGCCTCCTTGCTATGTAAGTATGAAACAACACACTTAAGGAAAAAATATATCATATTATTAACTGCAATATATATAGACTTTTTTTTTTTTTTTTAACTAAAAACAAACAGAAAGGGCCCCACTGTTTGGTTTCAACAGGACAGCTATGCCTTTGGGTTTAGATCAGAAAGTGCTTCCAACTCTATTGTTGCAGGCATGCCTGAAGCATCAGCAAAGGAAAGGGCTTCCAATTTTTAATAGAAATTCTCAATAGGGCAAAGATGATTCTTTTTCTTTATTTATTTTGCTTTTGTTTTGATCTCTCCAATAGCCATGTAATGTTTGGAGGTGGCCTAGGGTAAAGCTGTAGCTGAACAGACTTTGATATTGGTTTCCAAAATGTAACAAAACCTCAGTTGTCTTCTGAAAGGGGATGTGTGCATTAACTGCCTTGTTCAGGGTTAGGAGGAGGCAACTGAGCTTTCCTGGTCCCCTTGAGCCTCATTTGGCATCTGGTTCTGCTTACTTATCCAACAAGAAGCAAAGGTACTTGGCAGCACTGAAAAAGGGAGGAGGAGAAGGTAAACGAACCAGGACAAACTGAAAATAAAAGGAATCTGAAATCTTTAATAGAAAGCACAGCTATTTCTAGTAATCATGGGAAAGGTACCAATAATAAAGTTTCCTCTTCAGAAAGTGCTGTAAAACTGAGTCAGAACACATAAGCAAAGCTCAGGCCCAAACATGACAAAAATGTGGCCAAAGCATCACTCATGGTTGACTTCCCCTGCGATGGTGGCCAGCAGCCAGTCTGCAGTGCTGGGAGCACTGCCAGCTTTCCCAGGAGCATTTAACACAGTTATTCACAAGGCTATAGATGGAGGAGCAGAAGCCTTCAGATGGTTAAATGGATGCAGAAAGACCTGGTGGTGTCTCCTGTCTGCCCTCAGTGTTAAGGTCCTGCTGACTGTGCCCTTGCCACTCTGTTGTGTTGTGTCTCACTCTGGATATCTATGCTGGATATCCAAGTTGCTGCTGGATCTCAGAAGACCTCAGTTCAATTTACCTCCCAAGGTAGGTTTTGCCTTCTTGAATGTAAGGCTGCCATCCTTGGCCCTGAAACCTGATTTGTTCCCCATATTTGCCCACAATTTAAAATTCTGCTTTTGAAACTCATCCATAAGGTGATTTCTGTCCTTAAAGTGTCAACCTTCCTGATTGCAATACATATTTGAAATTTAAAACACACGTAGATGTCTGTCCTGCGAAGTTTAATGAAATCACACAGAACTGAGGGGCATGCATTTCCCTGAGCTTGTTATTTCAGCACTCTGAAACATTCTTTGGTTGGAGTCTGGTCATCTAGCACTGCCTTTCTGCCCCTTGGTATGTGCTGTCTCTTTCCTTGCTTCAGTCTTTTCCTCCCTCATAAGCAATTTCTGCTTTCTCTGAACCCTATAACTGCACATGGGTAAGAAAAACAGCTCCTTTCATTCTTCCCATTTCAAGTGTTCCAACAAACAGAAAGATTCAGGTTAGATACTCTTCACTGCACTTAGATTATAGCTATGCAGCTGCAACTATGTACTGGTCACCACAATTTCTAGACTGTAAATACAGACATTCTCCAAACCTTACTCTCTTGCTTTTTGTTATGTTCCATTATGTGAAAAACTCCTTCTGTGCTCATGGCTCACTGAAACACCCGTGTCCTTCTGCAGCAGTTCTGTAAACAAGGCCCACAGCATCTGTCAGATCATGCATTAATTCTTTACAATTAGGAATGTTCTGAACTTACCCCCTATACTTATGGCAAAAATCCTCCTTTAAAAAATCAATTTGACTTGAAGACCCCTCACAAGAAAAAAAAAAAAAAAACGCCACCAAAACTCATGAAAAATAATTATCCTTTTTCATTTGCTTGGAAACTTTCATAAAGAACATAACAGTTAACTGCAAACACCTGAATAGCAAATGACCTGATCAATGCACTCAAACTGCTATTGCATATTGCAACATACTCTTTTCCTAGAAAAATAGCAGTACAGTCTTCTGAACAACGCATGGTGCAAGTGGAGAAGCAATTTAGGTTAGTCAATAACTTCCATCTGTTCTGAAGCAGTAAGCATGAAAAGAGTTTCTTTATTCTGGCATATATTCTGGCAATGCCTCCTCAGTTTCATTTGTGCCAGGGTGTGCCATTAGTGTATCCTGCAACTATTGCTTGTCTTGTACATATTTCTGAGTAAAAGCCATACAAAGAGGTGGACTGTTACCTGAGATGCTCGTTCAATTCTTGTAGGATGTATATTTATCTCTTTTCTGTGGCCTGACTGAATAAGATAAACAAATCTCCCTCAGCTTTGTTTCCTACGACTTCATTGAAAAGTATATATTCCCCTGTTTTATCATAATTTTAGAGTCTACTATCTTATGTACTTCAATTAATGTGTCTTACTGGGAGAAACATGAAAATACTTCCTTAAAATGTTTCCTGACCTTTACTCTGTCTTATATTTGAATGAAACTGTTTTTCTCCCTTGCCTATTCAAAAACATTCATTATTTGTTTTTAAAGTTTTATTCAACCAAGGGCTGTAACATACTTGCTGAAATAGGATAGGAGTTTGAAAACCTAAAAATTGTGACTCTTATGCCAAATGTTTGGAGAAGTACCTGTAATTCAGGGTTCTCAACTTTGATATGAACTATTTTGGATGCCGAACTTGAGACATCAAATATTGTCTCGGTCTGAGCTTTCATTGGAGACAATACTTCTGCAGGCATTCATCATCTCCAGAAAAATAAGTTTCCCTTCACAGAGATGAGATGGGGGTGATATGTTTGAATCCTGCACAGTTCAGAGCCCCAGATTTAGTTGCCCAGTTCTGCCCTTGCAGCCTAGAAAAACTGCAAAGGTAACAGGCTGAAAGCAGGATGCATTGTCCTGCAAGTACTTTGAAATGGGCCTTAAGGTTTTCATTTTCTTGGCTTCTTTTCTGCCTGAGAATCTATATGTTTTTGGACATTATAGCTACACAAAAAAATTAAGGTTTCTGGGCTATTTATCTCTTGTGGAGGGACAAGGCGTTTGACCTCCTCAGACACTCCAAGTCTCTTGCTATACAGCCATCAAAAATCACATTTGTCTGATCCTAGAGGCTGAAAATTTTGTCTCAATTTAACCATTAGACAGACATGTTTTTCCATATGTGGATGGTACTTGTTGTTCGGGATGCTCTTAGGACATTACTTTCATAGAATCTTCACTATTGTCTTGCCTAAATATATAAATACCTGAAATGTATTTCTTTCTTCCCACTTGGTTGTTTTACATATTCTCTGCTTTAAAAAGTGAGAAGATGTAAAGTTTGCTCTCTTATGCCTGGTAAAGGATTTTGAATAATTTTGCCTATTGCAGGATCTTACCAGTTCAGTTCCAATGGAACTTTGAGGAAAACTCCTTCACCCCTGCCAGGTCCATCTGGAGCACTCCTCAGAGCTGCAGCTGTCGGGACTGAGCCATATCAGGTGGCTCCACACATGATGGAAACATCCAGGACTGGGAAGGAAGAAATGCAGCTCACTGTTGTTTTTAGTTTCAACTCCTCTGAGGCTCTAAACTCTGTGCTGAACCTCTTAGATTCACTGCACAAAAACCACAAATTAAATGAAACAAAAATTTAATTAATTGATTACAGGAAGTTCATGAGTTTGGGAAAGGACTATACAAACATACAAGAACAATGAGCTTATATGTTGCCCATACAAACACAGAGAGCTAAATCATTATACCAGAGCTGGCTGGGGTGACAGGAGCCCTGGGAGCCCCAGGCCAAGGCTGTGCTGTGCAGGGTTGTGTCTGGCTCTGGGCTGGCTGCCTTGACCTGCAGCAGAACAGAGGTCTATGGGCTAAGGCATGAATATGCAACTGTGGTCCCAGCAGGAAGCTTCTGCCTTCAGGATTTACCAGGCTGTGACAACAATACAGACACATTTCTTTTGTGTCTGGGAAGATTTTTTTACCCAGTTTCTTGAGACAGGAAAAAACTACTTTTTTTGCTTGAGTAAGTGTTTCATGTTGGCAACTATCCTTTTATGAAAACAATTTTAGGAGAACTGGTTAAAATGGTAGTGTTCTAGGTATTTTGAACATCCCTGTTTCAGAAATGAAATTAACTCTGAAGAAGAAAGCTTGGCAACTGTAAAGTATTTGTTCCTAGATATGACTTGATCCCAGGGTAATTAGTTTGTAGACTAACCTTGAGTTGTGGACCCCTGGAAGGGATGGGGTACAGATGGACTTGCATAGTCAGAGGAACAGCAAATAGGCAGAGATAGACTCAGAGCTGGGCTTTTTGTACACAAAAGACTGTGAAAGAAATAAGACTCAGTCCTTTTAAACTTTTAAGATACAAAGGCAAAAATAAGATTACAAGGACTACAGTTCTTAACAGCTGCAAAATGAACCTGAGAACGTTTTTACAGAGGCCCTGTGTTTGCAGAGTCTTTTGTGTATCTGAGTATTTGTCTTCTTTCATGACAATGGCATCATTCTTAGATTCACTGCTTCTATTTTCTTAAATTTGGAGTCATTCTGTTGTGGCCAGTCTATAAACAGATTTTGAAATGTGTCTTACAAATTAGTGCAGATGCACTTAATGCAGGAAGTCTCAGCATATTGAAAAAAGTAAAACGTGAAAATCATTGTCCAAAATCATACGCAACCTGTAGCTTTTCTGTTCTTTTTGCCATTATTTCCTGGACAGTTGAAAAGTAAACCAAATCAATTTTTCCACCTTTCTCTCACTCCAGTTATCTGCTCTTTTCTTTGACTCCTTGTTAATATTTTTGTTAGCTCCAATAGACCTCAAGGTGTACATTTTTTTTAGTATATGTAAGAATATTATCAGGAATGGAGTTAAATTTCCCTTCAGCAGTCCATACTCTGCTTTGCAGCTGTAGCTGGAATGGTGTTGAGGACACAGCAGTGTTTTAGTTCCTGCTCAGCTTTGCTGCCACAGCATCAGCATCCAGGCTCTCTCCACCCCCACCCCACTCCCACAGGCCAGTGGGCTGGGTGTAGGCAAAAGGCTGGAAGGGGGCACAGCCAGGACAGCTGATCCAAACTGACCAAAGGGATATTCCAGACAATATGATGTCATGCTTACAAAA
>VXAC01005588.1:503197-561114 GCA_013399225.1 Rhipidura dahli | reverse complement strand
AAAAAAAAAAAAAAAAAGGCAAAGAGAAAGGAGGATGAGAGAACATTAATTATATATGTGATTGTCTTCCAAGGCAATTACTATAATTACTGAAGCCCTACTTCCCAGGAAATGGATGGCCGTCACCTGCTGACAAGAAGTAGAAAATAAAACCTTTTCCTTTGTCTTGGTTCTGTGCACAGCCTTTGCTTTTGTTTCTTAAACTGCAACCCACGAGTTTTTTATCTTGTTTTCTTCACCTGCCTTCCTTAGGAGGGGGGAGTGAAAAAAGCTTGGTGGGCTCCCAGTAGCCAGCCAAGGTCAACCCACCATTGTATGATCTGATGGACAAAGAGTTTACAGTGAAACTTGCAATTTATCTGCATCTCTGTATATTCCAAGTGATGTTGGATAAGTCACCTATATCTTGTGCTTCTGTTTTTTCTTCAGTTTTAAAAATCTGTCATTTTCCCTTTGAGTACAGGACTATTATGATCATATATTTGTGGAGCACTTACCCCCACACAGTGGGGAACACAAAGCCCAGGAGCCCATCATAATAACAAAATCAACTTGTGGCTCAGTTGTTGTTGCTGTTTTTCAGGAACCTCACTGACATACTAAGAGAATAAGTTGCAAGACTGACAAACTGTGCTAGTTCCTCACTTTCTCCAGCCTTCTTGCTTGAAGGGTTCTGCAGCCTTTCAGGATAGGACATAACAGAATATCTGGTGCATGGTGTTCTCTCACTGCCACGTGAAAATCTGGGACTTGTGGCCGTATGATAGATAAAAGTGATGAGGGAAGAGTGTCTAAAGAAGGCTGTCCAGTGCCTTCATAAATGTTAAACACTTCCACTTTTCCAGATCAGTAGGATTTTCCTTACTTGTTTTCCCCTTGAAGAACAGCCCTCAATTCTGGTCAGACAATGAGTTTTGTAACTCTTCTTCATTACAATAGATTGTCAACTCATTTCCAAGAGTCAGGTAAGTGCAGAATTTATGTAATGTAACATGAGTATAAATATTTTAAAATGAAAACACAGGTAAGTAACAGCAACATAATGAAAAAGATGTTAATTGGGTATCAACTGATGTTGTTAGTTCAATTTTCTAATAAGAAATACATCCATAGAAAAATGCAGGCCTTGGTCTTTCCTACTGAGCAGCCCTACTGAACTACTCCTCTTCATGTTCAATTACTAAGAAACTGTTAATTTTTTTTATTTTTGTGCCTGGAAATAGCAATACAGCTTGACATGTAAAAAGGTTTTATGCATTATTTTTCTGCATTTATCTTCCTGACAATAAATCTGCTAAAGTAATTGGAATGAAACAGAAAACATTATAACCAGCAGGGACTGTTGAAAACTCTGCCTTCGATCTTCCCCTTAGGGATAAAGAATTAACATAAACAAGCTATAACCAATAACAGTGCCAAATTTAATAACAGACCTAACCACTGTGAATATTCTCCTAAACAAAGAAGCCCTCATTATCCAAAGTGTACACATCCAGCAAGATTAATTCACTCATCACTGTTATCCTCAGAGGTGGATTTAATCTATTTATAAGTCTCTTAAAAAAATAAAAGAAAAAAACAAGAGAGAAAAGATTTTCCCAGTGAAGCGTATCAATGAACTTAGTTTTCCTGCCATGGAACAACTTTTCCTTGAAGACTGCTAGCCTCTTTTACAATGGTCATTGAGAGACACAGATGGATATGTATTCTAATGGTACGATTTTATCAGCTTGTTTTTAATTTTGTGCATGAAATCTGGTGAGGGAAGCTACTCTTTGTTAGCAACAACCTTGTAAGTATCTAAGAGTCTACATTAAAACAGAATAGGACTATATGTTTACTGCTGTTTCCCTTGTTCTGCCTGTTTTCAGAATTGTTGATATCCTCATATTCCTCTGTGAAAAAGAAGCCAAGAATCTGTCTGGCTGAAATACTATAAAGTACACTTTTCACACAATTACCTCCTATTGTTGGATAAAACATCAATTCAGTCTTTTCCCAATACTCACAAAGCCTCATTTGCACTCAGAATGTCTTTTGGCACAATCAGTCTTACTAAGCTGTCCTCTTCTCTGTCAGGCAAGATGTTGGCTGTCAAAGTAATTATCAGCTGATTACAGATATTCTTGAAAGATTTTGATTGACACATTTATGTCCCTGCCAGTTGGTGAGTCCATCTCAAAAACCAGTGAGGAAGCAGGTCCTGATTCAACAACTGGTGAATGTAATATAACTTTAATTAAGCATTTAGGATCCACAGCAGGTTTTTTAAACTTCAGTGCATTTTCATTTCAGCTCAGAAGTCCTCCAAGGCACTAAGCATCTCTGTATCACAAGTTGAAAAGCTGTTTAAATCTCAGTAACACCCTCAGTATCTGAATAGATCCTGGTAAAGGTGCTTCTCTCCCTGAACATACTGGTGTTCTGCTTGGGAAGATACAGGTTCAAATATGGCTGGTGACTTGTAGTGAGGGTTGATTCCATATCCCATATCACATATCCATATCCCACTATTTTCATGGCTGAAAAACTTTTTAAATAAATTATCAGGTGCATGGGAGACAATGTCTGTTTGGGTTCCCCAGACCTTTCATGAGACAAGGATAGTGAATGTGGTTCAGGATGTCTCAGGATTTGTTCGGTTTAATTTTTTTTGGAGGACTGATGAATAATGTATGCTGTTGAATTCTTTTCCCCAAAGACCTAAAAATATTTAATAGAGAAATCAACATATGCCTACATGTACAACCCGGAAATGTGTAAAGGATTTGGCAGAGAATAAGAACAGAAAGTTAAATTGGTTTTTTTTCATATAAGTTTCAGTATGCATTCCTAGAAATAACAGACTAAAACTGTAGGATGAAATCCAGTAAATAGAAAGTATGTTGAGTGGGTTTCAAAACATGACATTATATCTGAAATATCACACAGTGGCTACTTGTTTGCTACGCTTATGCAATATTGCAAAATGAAAGGGTGAGTGCTCACATGACAGTTTATGATAAACTGTCTTCTTCGATAGCAGATTTTCCTACTAACCCCTCAGGAATCTGTGTGATTTCTTACTGTAAGGCATTTTTTTCCAATGGCAAAAGCTGCTTCTTGGTAGCATATTACTAAACTGAGTGTGAAAAGAGGACTCATTGCTCCCGTGGTCACAGAGCGTTCCCGGCAGGGGAAGGACGCACGCTCGCATGAGCGAGGCTCTGCTGACGTGGGTGTGAACTGCGTCGAGGAAGCAGGGAATTGAAGGCAGGATCCACCCAGCAGTACACCCAGCTACAAACTCCGAATTTCCACCTCAGTTCCCAGTAAAGTCCTTCCAGGTTTTTTTGTAGGAAACAAATTGGGAAAATGGAGACATGAACGACCAGTGCTTCACCCACCCCTGGAACAGAAACAATAATAGAAATAAAAGATACTTAATAAGAGATGCTTGCAGTAGATGCCATTGGAAGCATGACTCAAATATGAAATTTAAGTAACTTTGCACTAAATATTATATAAAATTAATGACTGTCTAAAAATGAATCCTGTTTTATTATGGAATTACTTTCCAAGGGAAGCAAAGTGTTTGGGGCTTTCACCAAGGACCCGGTGGAAGCATCACAAAACATTGCAAGTACTAATCCTGTGTAACAGAGATACAAATGCACTTTCCATTTTTCATTTTAAAAGTCTGTGCTTAAAGTTCACAGTGTGGCAGCTCACAATAGTTGTTCGTAAAAAAACCTTTGACCCAAGGTGAGGAGGGAGCAGCTGCCCCCTGCCTTGGACTTAGACACAGTAGGTTAAATGAGGTTCTTGATCTCTCAGAGTAGGATGTTTCAAACTCAGGGCTCTCATTTTTCAATGAAGTGCCTTTATTTCCCTGACTATAATTAATATTGGGAGGCAATTCCCCTCTCACTTCAGACAGGACGTGCAGCTGAGAATATCTGCTTTATGTCCATGAAGAGGAGAAGTAAGAGTATATCCAGGGCACTGCTAAAGTGAGGATATGAGCAGAAGAGAGGTTTAGGATCCTCTTGTGGTTTACATTTTTTATTTGGTGATTACTTTCACTCTTTCCAAAGGTATCTAGGTGAAAAAGATGAAATGAAGCAGCACACAGTGTGACTGGGGGGAAACTGGTGGGTGATTAAGGGTAGGACAAGACTTAGTAGTATTGCCTGCAGTTGAATATCCTGGTTCTTCCAAGTTGTTTAACATTTCTTCTTTTCCCCAGTTATGCTGCTTCTTTTCAGTCTTGGGACACTGTGTCTGCCTGCAAGGAAATATTGTTTATCCTCAAGTATCCTGTAGTATAACTTATTGTTCTATATTGCCAGCTAAGAGCACAAGCAGGAGTAACCTCATCTTCAGTGGGAACCCCAAAACCTGAACTTGCTATATTTGACTGTAAAATAGAGAACAACATCAGGACTATGGAACTCCTGTGTGGCTCCCTTCTTTCTTTGTTTTCCTTTCCTTGTGGTGCCTCATTTTAATGAGTTTGTGTTTTGCTGCTTTTCAGTATTTGCACTACAAAAATAAGGGACTGTGGCATGTTCAGCCCAGCTTCAGAAAATGAAACTGAGCTTTTCATTAGCCAAAAGCCAACAATTTCTCCATATTCTTTATCTGCATACTCTAACACTTGAGCACCTCTGTTTTATGGCCCTTGCCATTACCTGCTTAGCATCCACAAATTGTCATACCCCAACCGTTCCACCTTTAATACTTCTTCAATTCTCATTTCTCATTATCTTTAGAAACATGTATTGTTCTCCTAGTAGTGTCTGATTGTGAAGAAAAAGCAGATAATTAAATTTACATATAGAAGAAGCATTGCATGAAAGTATTGGGTTACATTTAATCTCTTGGATACTAAAGAGCTAACAAAATTAGTAAACAGCAACAGACATACAGAAAACAAGGGAGAAAATGTGTTGTCTAACTCAAATTCACCAATATTGGTCAGCTACCTAAAAATTACAGATTTTTAGGTAGCTAACCAGATTTTTCTTTACTTATCCTCAGTCCTTGTGGAATGCATGCAAGAGAGAGAGGTCCCATGGACAAATGACATTTAGACAATAAAGATACCTTTGCAGTTAGTTAATTGCAGACATTAGCAGTTCAGTGAGGCCTACAGTTGTCATTACACCTTTTATGTTCCTTGAACTTGCTCCCGTGCCAGTGAGTTTATTTCTAGCTTGTATGGCCCCATACAGCAGCTCCCTGCTATCCTGGCACAGTCTCAGACAAGAGCATTCACCTCTAGCTCTTCAGATGTTGTTCAGCCAAGAGTGGGAAGCACTGCAGAGAATTTTCACCATGATATCCCCTTGTTTTCATCCTAACAAATGTTCACTATAATAAAACCTTGTAACTATAACTCCTCCAAGTTGTTTTCCAAAGCCAGAATGGTCTTGGCGTGACTCAGAGCTATGAAGGGGTAAGTAAATGGAACAGACCAGTCGGTTTCAGTGGGAAGGAACCTACCACTATCATCTAGTCCAACTGCCTGACCAATTCATGGCAGACCAAATCAAAGCATTTTATTAAGTGCATTGTCCAGGGCTTGGGGCACCAAATGCCTCTCTAGGAAGCCGGTTCCAATATTTGACCACCCTCTTGGTAAATAAATACTTCCCAGTATTCAGTCTGAGCCTCCTCAGGTGCAGTTTTGAATCATGTCCATGCTTCTTATCAGTGGATACAGGGAGAAGAGTTCAGCATCTTTCCCTCTGCTTCCCTTCCACTTGTAGAGTGCAATGAGGATCAGACAAATGCAATTAATTCATTTTCAGTGACAATAATAATAGAAAAATATGAGGTACTAGGCTGTCCACATAGTTAAACACTGGACTGCCATCATATTTTGGCATCCTGATGTTTCTTTACTTCTTATCCTCTCTTTTGCACAGAAAATATGGACCGCAAGTTGGCCATGGACCTTTTCAGAGCTGTGCAAGCCGATTTTCCTGTGCTAGATGTTTCATTTTGGAGTGACTCCTCTCCATTTGTTTTCTGTTTAGCAATCACATCATTGTTTTTATCTACGCATCTTCCATGTGTATATCACCCAAGTTCAACCCTCACCCCTCCCCAGAAAAGCATTTCCTCAGACATTTGTCCTGCAACAGAAATGTGTGTCCTGTACATATTATCAGTGGTTAGAGGGGCTCTGTTGTGCATGGGATGTATTGGGAATAACCATGTAACAGAGAACCAAACTCTTAAACCCAGGCAATAAAGGATGTCACAGTGAACATCCTCTGGCTCAGCCTTGCACTAGTGTAGCATAGGCACATTCTTGGTTTTTATTAGAATCTTCTGTTCACTTCAGATGAGGACATTTGGTTGGCTTGAGGGCTAGCTGGAGGGAGATGATGAGAGGAAGTGGGTATAGTTGCAACACAATGTTTAGATGTGGTAAACTGAGCTTATTTCACCCCAAGTCTTAAAGGAATACAGACGTGCGTTTCATGCATTTGGCAGAATTGTTTCACGCATTTGGCAGAATTGTTTCACAGAAATAATGTTCTAAAATTCACTCTGTAGATACCCTGGGTAACTTACAGTGCCTGAATCCAGCTAAGTAAACAAAGAATTATTGTTTAGTTGAATGACAATGAAACCCATACTTCAAGGTAAATGATTCAACATGATCCACCAAAGGCTGATATTTGCTAGGAAACAACTGCCAGGATTAATCCATAGACCAAAGGATAATATAATGCAGGCAAGCTTTGCTATATATCACTGGATGGGCATTGGAATATTCTATATTTCATGACTTTAAGTGGTTCCCTCATGAAGCAATTCTTGCAAAGCAAAGCCAAAAACCTGGAACATAAGGGCTGAACAGAAGGCATTAAGTACATATTGTCCTTATAGCCACTGGATTTTGCTCACAAATTAGAATTGTCTTAAAAAGTGAAATTGCTTATTTTTGGCATGTTCTATCTAATGTTCTGTGGAGAAAGTTTTTCTTTGGCTCACTGCTTTTTCTGTTACATATCCTTATTTCATCATGTATATGCACTGAGTGTGATTCCAATCTTTTTCTCCCATGTTTGTTGGACCACTGAACCCCAGTAAATGAAGGCACATGGCCAACCATATGGTAACAATATCATCAGTGCTGCAGCAGAGGAAGATCAAGAGTCACATATACATAAGGTAATATGGAATATATTTATACAGTTTTGAAGAGTATCGCTAGTCTGTTTTCTTCAGTAATATTTATGTTCTTTGGAGTGACAGAATGAGGTCATATCCAAGATGCACTACAATGAAAGTACCAGTCAAAAAGAACTTGTACCTTTCATCTGTTCTAAATTTTGATCTTCCATATAACTTTGTGGAAATTATAATAAATCAAGCACTACTGGTATTTTCCTGGAAAAGATGCAATTTTCTTTTCAGATAATTGATGTAATTTAAAAAATTATATGACAGAATGACTTGTGTTTCAAACAGTAGAGCTAAAATTTGTCCTGTACCACTTCCCATTATTTTCAGAATGCCCCATTTATTGGATCCATTTCTTTTGTCAACTGGGATAACTGAAGTGCTCAGAAAAGTGGTGTGCAAACATCTAAACCTAATTAAAATTATTAATTAAAATTCTTAGCTAAACTATAAAATGGTATGAAAAATCATTCATAAATATCTTCCTTCCCATTGTTTAAACAAATCTAATCTTAGTCACCACCAGCAGCTCTGAAAGCTGCTCAGTTATGCTTAACTATCAATCTCAGTTTAGTTTTTGATCTGCCTAACCTGAAATTGGTTTATTGCTTCTCAGTCATGTTAATAGGTGAACAGGAAAGATGGCCAAAAGGAATAAATGGAATTTATCCTACCAGAATTGGGTGGGATTGCAGTGCTTTGAAACACTTTCTTTGATGAAGCTGAAGCACTGATGGTTTCATGAGAAATGGGAGAGCATTGTTTGAAAATGTACTAACTTCAGTAAAGAAGGAGTAGGTCAATTCCTTTTAAATATTTGCTGAGTCTGTTTTAAATACTAAACTAAAATGTAGGCTGAGTGTTCAAACTTAAGCAAAGAGACTCATAAATTTACATTCACAAACTGAGACTTCTATTCAAATAACAGACAGTATTTTTCACTTCTCCATGCCATTATAAATGTCATTTACAACTTCATTACGTACAAAACTGTTCATCAGAATATATTTTAATGGCAATGATATCTCAGACTATCTGATAATATGTGACTACATACTCATAAAGGTCGGTACCTTATGTTAAATTAGGAGAACTTACTTTTTCTAGAACTTTTATTTTTTGTCCTAGAGCTCTTGAGAGATTTATAAGACAAGAGTCTATTGAAACTGGATTACAATGAAGCCTTAGTTTAAATGAAGATCTATAAATATTCTGTGGTGTTCTTAAAGGCCACATTCAGGCTGCACAGCTCTGTGTTACCTGAGCTATTACCAAATACAGAGCTGGCTAGCAGAGTCAGCATGAAGCTATTGGGTAAAAAGTTCCTGGAGTCTGGGTTAGTTTCTTTAGAGCTTCAGGTCGCTCCACAGGGTGATCTAGCGTGCTACTTGCTTTAAACATTTCCTTGTGTGAAATATCCTCCTCTCTTTGTTGGTGAAAAATTTTATGTCGTATCAAGATTTGCAGATCTATGTACACTCAGACTTCTTGAGATTGAATGATATCTCTTTCCTATCTGTTTTGTGCATCCAGGCAAATTTTCTACCATACTGTGTTCCCGGTAGAGCTCAATGAAAACTATCACAGCAAAAATAAAAGACTATAGGAATGACTTTTGGCTAGTTTAGGGCAACCCATTTCATTCCATGCTCCTCCACATAAAGTACCATAGTTTCACCAAAATGTTGTCACAGAATTTAAGACAGCAAATAAATATCAGATACATTCTTATGATTGAACAAAGATTTGATACAAGTTTAAGATTGTACTGGATATACATGTATGAGTCTCAAGTACAAACTTCCACTCAGTCTGCACCTGTTTCTGTGGTACTAAACCACTACTTCTATGTGATTTGAAAGAAACAGGAAATTTTTCTGGAACAACCCTGATTTAAGAAATTAGTTTTCAGTTGATAGGATGGGGATGCAATCAGCTGCAATTTAATATACTGATTTGGCAAGGCAGCCAAGCCACCCTAACTGGCTTCACCTGTGTTCTTAGCTCACCTAGACATAAGCTAAAATGTGCTGGTTTAACCTAACACATTTATTTTGCTGTTAGGACAGGTGGGTGGACATATGGGGCAGCTGAAGAATGTTAGTTTTTAAATTAATGTCAGTTTAAATAATTCCAGTGTTATGTGTCAGCTTCAAGAAGAGATTTGATACCAAGGTTGAAGAGGGCCCTTGTCTCTGAACCTGACACTGAGGCATAAAATGTATACTGCACGTGAAGGTAAGAAGGCTTCCTAGATATGAGAGGGACTGAGAAATGACAAAGAATAGCAGTAGAGAAAGATTAATATAACAGGCATGAAAGGTATGATCTTACTCTCCAAATATATTTTGCTACCTTATCAGAGATGGCCAATAAATAGATATTTCCTTTTTTTACTGTCCCAAATTAAGAGTATGATTCGTGCAGCTTTTTTTTCTTTTGCTTCCACAGTGTGTTTTGATAGTTTGAAAAGAATTTCATTCACAGAGCTTTTTGCTTTCCCAGATGACCCTGGGGTTATATGAAAATGTTACTGATGGAGTTTCTCAGGAATATACCTTCTGAGTTCAGGCCCATATAAATATTGTTTTAAGGAAAATTGATGTAGCAGCCTGTCTTAACAGACTGGTTCATGAAACACAATGAACCCAAATTTTTCAAAAGTTTCTGTGGTAAGCCTACTGTATCTTGTGCTGTATACAGTAAGAGCCATCTCTCAACTTCCCTGAGACAAAGACACAGTATCCCACACCAGAATGGACAGTATGACCTCTTTCTGGGCTAATTTCAACAGGCTGAAGCTCAAGTTACTTCTCTCTTCTGAAAAAAAGGGTATATTGAAGCTTTAACCTCATGATCTGCAGTCACCAGACCCCGTGCCAGTGTCAAGCACTGCACAGGTAGACAGCAACACCACTGAACCCATGTGGGCTTCCACTGCTGTGACCTATAAACTGAAGTACATTCTGAAGTTTTCAGCCTCCTACAGAGCCTCCTGTTATTTAGAATAAAAATATTCATTGTTTCACTTCTCTCCTGCCACACGAGGGGCTGGGTGATTTTCAGGGGCAGCAGCAGCAATAAACTCATGGGATTTTCCTGGTCTGTGCAGGTGTGAGGCACCTTCGCTTCATAGCAGCAGCTGGCAGTCACCAGGAAAAGAGGACACTCGAGCAGTGGCTGCTTTCCCCTCTCTCATTCCCAGAAAGTTCTGCAAACAGATGAGAGTGGAGTATCCCTCTTCAGCCCCAAAAGTTGTGTCATTCCTCCATTATCCAAAATCCACCTCTGGTAACTTCATTGCACCCGGCATAGCTCAGTGTTGAACTGAGTTGGGTTCTGAGTTTCAGTTCTGTCAAACTGAACTGGGTTGGTGAAGGAAGAAGGAGGACTGCAATTCACACTCCCTCTTGAACAGGCCAATCTGTCTTTCCAAGCTGGAATGGTTTCAGGATGAGGATTGCAAACTCTGGAGACTCCACAGCTTCAGGAGGATCCTGTCAACTCTTATCAGAAATAACAGCCAACTTTTGAAATTGCTTCTATTTGTTTAAACAGTCTCTAGTTTGCTGAAACTGTTGAGGTAAATCCTTGTCCTTCTGGGGAAAAAAAATGCACAAATTCAGTGCTTTATTTATTTTCAAAGCATTTTGTAGATACTAAATCACCTTCAAAACCTGCTTTTAGAGAGTAGGTAAGTGATGCCACTTTCACAAATGCGGGGGGAAAACAGGCTGAGCAGCTTATCCTTGGAATGTACAGAGAGGTTTCAAGAGCTAAAGGAACTTCATGAGTCTTTAGCCCTAGCCATTAGTAATATGAACAAACTGCTGTCAACTCACTAATGTGTGAAATATAGTAGGCTAAATTTTATGCGTTTGGGTTGACTGATTTAAACAGCAGTAGTTGGAAGAACAGTTTAATATTAGCTCTACTGTATAGGATTTAGTTTCTATTCTGCAGGCTACCCTAGGTAGTCATTGGCAAAAGTACATAACTCTGAAATGAACCTTTTACACACTAAATTCTTGTCATGCTGGCTCATGTAGGAGTCATCATTTGCTGCTGTCACAAAAAAACTGGGCGTAAGAAAGTGATGAATCAAGGAGGGGATTTTCCCTTCCCTCCCTAGAAGGCTACTCTGGATTCTGTGTGAGCCTTCCTCTCTGCTTACAGATCATAGCCACTCAGTGCTGCCAGGAAACCACAGAAAGGCAGCAGAGTCATGCAAAACTTTTTTATGCAATCATAGTGTCTATCCTTTAATGACCCAGTGAAGTAGAAATCGTTCCAAACCACCGGAACTGCTTTTGTATTGCCCATGGGGAGGCTCCCAGCTTCTGATCCTCAGAGAATCCCCACATAACTGTAAGCGATACATCCTACATACATGGCACAGACGTCTCGTAATTGTCCTATGAAGATAAGTTCTTGGAGATAATGTTCTTTTTCTTGTCTCTTGCACTTTTTTTTCCCCTAATTTAAACTGAAAAAGAGGTCAGAAATCAAGCTTTCTTCCATCTGTTTTTAAAAATATTTTTCCTTTATTTAATGTTTTTTCAAAGAATTTCAAATATCTCTTCCTAGAAATAAACTTGGCATCCCCTTATGTAAAATAAGTTCTCCTATGGCCATATTGCATGATAAAGGAAAATTAATATGGTAAATCCTGCTTTTATAAGAAAAGTACAGGAACTGTAACAGTAGAGTCACTTCCAAAGTGCTACACAGAAAGAAGTTGATCTTATGGGCAGAGCTGCAAAACCCTTAATCATTTTCAGAAGACTGGAACATCAACCTCTTTATGCACATTATCTGTTGTGCATCATGAAAAATGTCAGTCAATGAAAGATCTACAGCTGATGGAAATATAGCCTTGGAGTTTGTGCTCCTGCTCAGCCAGCCAGTTTGCTGATAAAGGTGATGTGCTGTCACGCATCACGGTCCTTGGTAAATTTGTGCCCTGATTGCCTGGCTCTCAGTATTTTCTCTCCTGGACCAGGAAGGGGCGAGTGTCAATTGGGTATCTCCCACCACCACAGGACAGCAGAGCTTCCCATCCCACATTTTGTATAGGAACTACAGGAGTGAGGAATCAGCTTCAGAAATTGCAGTGATATGGTCACTGTTGTTTTTGTGTTTCAGTCTTGCATTACATCCCAGAGCAAAGTACTGGATTTCATATATCAATTACTGCCTTGACTCGTGTTTCACACTGGCTGCAGCCAACACAGTGATGATTCTCACTTTCTACCTGACCTGTGGATGTGTGAGTTACACAAAGACTGATGCAGTCAATGAAGCATGTATGGAATCTACAGCCCCAGCTCAAAAATACATCCAAGCCACCTGTGAGGGATATCTTTAGAGGAAGGAGGGTGGAGATGTCTTTTGGCACAAACTCAAACCTATCATTTCAACTAACATTTGGCTTACTGGATTTCATTGTGTGGCTATATTAAGCTTCCCTTTAAGGCTTTTTAACTTCTTATTTGTAACTTGCAGGGGCTTTCATGGAAGATCTAGTGTTCCTCACCTTTTACACCAGTATCATTTGAAGGTTGTACCAAGCCTGGGCCAGCCTGGTTTCCAGCCAAGTCAACTTCTTGAGGTATGAGCAAAAGTCTATTTTAGTAAAACAACATAAATCATGTCAGTCATTCCCCTGCCTGCTTTGGGATTAATTTTCTTGCACTTATGAAATGCACTTAGGCAGTTTCCATCAGCCTTGGTTGTTCCTTGTAGCAGAGAGGTTTGGCTGGTGGGTTGCCTGCTGCCCTCAGTGAGGTCTCGATGCTGTTGGCTGTTTCACTCTCAGTTTCCTATTTGGTGGCAGATAAAATAGTCTCCATGAAGGGCAGAAGGAATGACAGAGACTTGCTTTCTTCAAGTAAAAAACAGTGTCCCATATGTGACCTCAGCAAAACCACTCCATGTGGCACTTTACTAGTTATGCCTTAAAGAACTGGATTGTGTCCAGGCTCTGGTGTGGTGCTAATTACCACAGCTTTTGGCTAAGAATGAACTATAAATCTTTAAACACCAACAAGTCTGATTAGGCTTGATTTTCTTTGGCACTGTTGTGGTACCTCCAAACAGAAACATGTTTTTGCAGAACAGGTTCAGCATATTTGATACTTCCTTGCACACAACACTTATCACACTCAGGTTTATTGATGCAGGAAGTTAGTTTCCCAGTCCTATTCTTTAAAAAATTGAGGTAAGGCTAGATCTTCAAGTGATAGAAATCAGCATAACACTGTTCTCCTCAGTCCTGTTTTCAATAGTTCAGGATATATGTCTTGGATTTCAGTCCTGTAGTCGAGTGGTAGAAAAGGTCTATCAGGTCATGTTGTCTACGTCCTTATCTGTGAAAAATTGTTCCCTTGTGTACAGACATAGGAAGCAGCCCAACAATGTTTTTAAACATTTCATTTCCACAAATGGTGTCTAACACTTTCCCTTGGGAGTCTGCTCCATTCAGATGGGGATTTTCCTGGCTCTAAGCTCTAAAGTTTTAATTTCATATTCAGATCCACAATTTCTGTACCCAGGTAATCATTTTCCCTTTGAAAATTTGCATTCTTCAAATATCTGTAGACCATTGTCATGCTCCAGCTTTTTGATTTTGGACAACCTGAAAACACTTAACTCTTAGTTGTTAAAGAAAATAATTCACTTTAAAACTGTAATTGTGCTTAAATGTCTTTTTCTTGACTGCCTTCTGTTTGTAAGGAATCACCAGCTGTCCAGCAATGAATCCAGGTACAGATCATCAGGATGGAGCAGAGACAGACTTTTTCTGGGGTGAGGGGGAGAGCTGATGTCACATACATGGAGCTGCTTGACTGATCAGTGTGGTGCCAATTAAGTTTCTACACGGTAGCACTCAGAGGTCCTGTTTGCCTTCCAGAGCAGAGCAGGGGAAGCACATTTCAGCTGAAATGTGAGGGTAGCCACCAGCATCTCCACAAGAGGGTGAGGAATGCCCTCCTGCCCCTTGGAGGGCTGCCTCACACATCACAAACAGTGAAAATACTGAACCTGAAAGCTCCCCATTGCAGAATGATTGCAAAACCAACAATTCCATTAGAAGGTGTGACTGCCACAGCAAAGGCCAGTTTGGTACCAGTCTCCAGTTCTTACAGCACCACTTTATGGGGCACTCAGAAGGATCAAGGTGTCATAGTGTATCTCTTAGTTTAAGAATGAAACACAGAGACAGAAACATTCCCTTCACCACTATTGATGCGGCTGCAACCTGGGAAAACACCTTCATATTGAAAGAAAATGAATTATATGATCAGTCCACAGGAATGTTCTGATAATAGTTTGCAGACAAAAACAGTGCCATTGAATATTCTGTAACTGTCTTACATATCTATGATGACTTAGATAATAAATTATTTTGTCCTCATTCTGCATGAGAAAATAATGTTAATTTATTCCAAATAAATTAGAAATGTGGACCTGGGAAAGGATAGGTAATCTAAAAATTAAAACAAAAAAGCCATAAAGTTATAGGAATCAGCTTTCCATATTCAGTCTTTTATCAGTCATATTGGGTGAATTTGATATTATGTGGTTTATCCCAAATGGTTACTATTATTTCTACATTGATTTGGCTGGAGGCAGTCTCAGAAAATATGAAATTACTTGTAAACCCGTTACTAACCAGATGGTTGGGAAAGGTCATGAATGAGATGGGAAAAAAGTGGCCTGTTGCAGGATCCAAACCATGAACATGGGACCTGTCAACAGACACCCTAATATGTGGTTGGACAGAAGAGACGAAAGTATGATGGAGCTAAAGAAAAAAATCTTTATTAATGTTGAAATGACTCCTGAATGTGTATCCATCTCTTCCATTCTAAAGAAAAGAAAATACTGCCACAAGACTGTAGCTAGATCTTTGTTTTATACTTGTCCAAGCTTATGTAAACATCATGTTCCCACATTTTTTATATGCATGTCTCTTTTTGCATAAATTCACAGAGGCAATATTTTAAGTCATAATAACAATACTTTTTTTTTTTTTTTTTATTCTTTGTTTCCAGAGTACTCAGGCACAACACACAGCCTGGGCTGTTTGTTTTGGTTTAACTCAGTTTCTGAATTCACTTTGTTGCTGTTAAAACACTGATAAAAAAGACAATAGATTTATTCAATGAGACCAGGTGGTGTTTCAGATCACACACAGTCCTGTGCCCCAGAAGTGTCCTCATTCCACTGAAGTCTTGCTGTACAGACTTGTAATTCCTTAACTGGTAAAATGGACCACAGCCCTCATGAGTCATGCAGGGCAAAACACTGTATTGGAATCTGAGAGAAGAACTGCAGGGTTCTCCAACTGCTGGAAAACTTGTAAACATAAAAGTGTATAAGCTGATGGCAATAATGTGATGTTTTTGGTCACATATATAAGCTGTGCAGTCAGCTCCTAAGTGTTATGAGATTTAATGTCTTGTTAAAATGGAAGTGATGAGGCCCACTCCTTTGTTTTGTTAACTGGATTTGAGATCCACAGCATGGATCCTTGCAGTGCTGGGGCTCTTTGAAGAGCAGCCACAGACAAAAAATAACCACAGGGCTGATGGATCCTTCATCCTCTTCTAATGTAGGCATTGGTTCTTTTCTCCAAGGTTTCCTCCAGCCCTGGGAGTGGCAGAGTACTACTTTTATTCAATAATAGTTATATAAGAACTTATCTAGATGCATAAGTCCTTTCTGCAATATTGCCCCAAATATTCTGCATTGCTGCTACTCTGTTCTGCTGCTTGGTCTTTGTCTGTAGCAGTAACCAAGAATCAAATCATTACTCTGATATCTGTGTGCTTTCGGAATCACACCTGCTAAAAATCCCCAAACGATTAGAAGAGAAAAAAACCTAAAACATGAGGAAACGAGTCTTTCTTATAATTCTTTGAATTGTCTGCAAATGTTAGGTTGAGGCTCTTCTGTAAAAGCATGTGAAACTGATTAGAGGAAAGGATTCTTCACACACATGCCAAAGGACTATAAAGTCTAGTTTTGAAACTCCTGTGTTGTGTCCCTACTCAGCGGAAGCAGAACTTGCTTGAAGTTGTGGTTTGCCATTTTTTTTATTGCATCCCACTGCTTGATATCCCAGATAAAGAGTGGACCCAACTGGAAGTAAAAATCAGAGCTATTCTAAACAGTTCTGATAACTGTCCAACATTCATCATTCATATCTACACAGAAATTTGAAACAAGCTTGAATTTCTAAAGGCTTTGTGTTTAATAAAACTGTAGATTAAAGGCTGTAGCACTACCACAGGCTACAGCCTGTTGCCTGTTTCCAGCAGGCAGCGTGCCATAATGTTTGAAAATGCTATGGAGACATATTATGTTATCACAGTGATGTTGCAAGATTCTTTATTATTTTTCTGGCATAAAGAGAGCTACTATGAGCTGTGAATATAAAATGGCACTCCAAGCCATCCATGTGGCTGTGTACAAACCCACTCCACTCTTGTAACCCTACCTCATATTTAGCTAACATTGTAGTCTGGCATTCTGAGTGTGGCACACGCACTGTGCCTCTGTCAGGAGAACATCTCAGCCATTGTTTCAGCTTTTCTGTGCTCTAGGCACAAAGGTGTCTTGAAGGAAACACAAATCTGAGCAGAAAACCACTTTAGTATTTTACAAATGCATGGCCAGTCTCAAGTGAGATTCTTCTGGAGTCCTGTCAGCTGGCCTGGTCCAGAGAGAGAGAGCTGGTTTGTAATTCTTGGTGGACAAGGGCAATGCCATACAATACTCTCGTGGGTGAATTCCTGCTCTGTGTTCCTACCATGCCCCTGACTCTTCACCTGAGCATTGCAGTATTTCAATGCCTTTAATGAGTGTGGTTTCTCTCACAGCTGTGACATCAGGAAAGAAGTGTTATCTGTTAATGGGGACTGGACACTGTTTTGCACTGTGTCTAAGTGAGATGTGATGCCACCCATGCGTTGATCACAGGAATTTTCCTTCAGATAGTAAGAAATATAAATGAGCAGTGCTAATCCACAAAGCTAATTAAACTGCTTGGCTTTTTTAAATCAATAGTGACCATTTGTGGTAGCAAGCAATATCATATCTTCTCCCACCATTTCTCTCAGCTGGTTATCTTATAAGAAAAATAATACCATGGCTCTTTTGTGGTAACTGTAGAAATTTTTTGGGGAGAAGCATATTCAAATCATCAGTAATGTCAGTGTGATTAAGCAGAGCATTACACTATACCCTTTAATGATAATTAGCTGTGTCTTCCTAGATTAGTACATTTTTCTTCAAAGAGATTATTTTTCTTTATGAGAAAACATTGTAAGATGCACCCATCCTTGTACATTGCCATCCCTTGAATCCAAGTTTTTTCATTACTGTTTCATTTGGACTGCAGATATGGCTATTGAATATTTACTGTCTCAGCTTATCATACTATATGGAGGAAAAAACAAAATGTGAAACTGAAAAATTACTGAAAAATAAAGGTAAGCTCTTTTTAGAGGGTAAAACTCTTGTAACTTAAAAAGAAATAAAGAAAAAACATATATTTAGTAGCATATTCCTGCTTCTTTTTACGATTCACTGAGAGCAGAGTAGATATGCATCAAGAACCAAGAAAGCACTGCAAATAATAATAAAAACCTCATCATTTCCTTATGCTCGTAAATGTTCCCTCTGAAGTGTAATAATACATGTTGTTAATATATATTGTAATGCCTTGCCTGTAGTTTTTCTTAATGATGATCTTAATGAAAACTGAGTAGTTTATTTAGCAGACAAACATCAAATATTAGTTCATGAGAATTCTCTAGGCCCTGTGTGCAGACCAGTGTGGAATTAATCTTTGTCTTCAAACAAAATTACAGTGTGTGTTTGGCTCAGCTAATCAGGTTTCTGTCCTTGTGTGTGTTAGGGTTACCAATCTCAATTTAATGGGAAAATGTTAAAAAATAATCTTGCTCTGGTGTAGTTAACTGAAATTAATAGAGAATTAGAAAAACAAGTTGGCCCAGCTTATTTTTTGTCCCTCTTTTGTCTCCTTCAGGAAACAGGACACATTTGGTAACTGTTTCAGTGCTTGGAGGGCTCTTTCATCTTCTGCTTCAGGTGAAGGAGGCGGATTTTACCTCCATTTCTACAGCTAATGGAAAACAAATGAGGGTGCCCATTAGGCCCTGCAGTTGGGGCTAGAAGCCCAAGAAAACTTTACAGGGGAAGGTAATCCCCTTCACCTTCATTCGTTCCCATGCACTGCAGCCTTCCCTGGATCACAGAACAAAGGTGAAAGTGACCTCCTGTGTGACCTGTTCTTCTTCAGATGGACAACCACTTCTTGCTGTGAACAAACACTACCAGGTTTGTACTTAAATGGAGCTTTGAGGCTTCCTATAAAGCTTTTTCCAGATACCCCATACCTCTTTCCTGCAGTAAAACTGAAGGAATAACTTGAAAACATGAAAATGGAAAGTGCAAACTCCTGTCTCCACAACATACTGCATTTCTGTATATTATTTCCTTATTTTTGATTATCCCTTTTCCATTTTTTCCCAAATCAGACATCCCTGTATGACTCCTCTAGAGTAAGACCCCACTGTAGAAGTTTACAGAGCCTCACAGTGAGCAATGTTCCAGCAGTAGCACGAGCAGTCTTCTCCTGCTATTTGTGGCTGAAAAGAAGTTGGAACAAGGCAATAGGCCCCCTTAGTAAACCCCTTGGTAATGATAGATGAGTGTAGGAGAGCTATCAGAACATGCTGAGGCAGGAATGAATACATAAAAATATAAATATATTTGTGTATCCTGTCTACAAGACACTCCAGGCAGCTTCCTGTTTCATCATAAAACTACTTTTATAACCATAACCGTTGACAGTTACCATCTTCATAACTTAAAATTCATAGCTCTGCTTAGACTGCAACACCTGTGACACCACCAAGCAAACCAGATTTCCAGAAATTTCCAGAGTTATTTGGTGTTTCCCGGAGTTCTCTTGAGTTATGTGATGCTGAATGTCTTCCTATTGGAAAACATTTTCCTGGATTGCAGCTTAGAGTCCACTACCAATGATGAAAATGTTTTTCTTCACCACGCCTTATCCAGACATGAGGGACCCTTCATTGGAGACATTTGCTGATCAGATGTACATTACAGGTCTGAGGCACTGCTTCCCGTAACATATTTATTACAGAACGAGCTCATGAAATGGCTGAGATAAAATGGATATTTAACAGCAGTCTTAGCTCCTAGCTGCAACTTCTGTGATTTCAGGACCCCACTCAAAATCTCATGAGAAAACTGCAGCAAAAGAGTCAGAAATGCCAAGCAAGGGGGAGGTGTAAAGTCAGAACTGTGGAGAAAGGGCTCGAGCACCCTTTAACAGGAATGCAGAGCCCCAGTACCCTGTGCCACTTTCAGTCATGTATAACTGTGCTCCCACTGGCCTCAGGTTGTGGAGCTGTTACAGTTTCCTTAAGGGTGTTGTTCAGACCACCCTTAAAGTTCAGCTCAAAATGTAATGAAAAGTAAAGGAGGCAGTGCCAGACAGCAGCCGTGCCCAGTTTCTGCGCATGAGACAAGCAGGAGATCAGAGAGATGTTCCATTTCTGACCACTGAACCAGTACACTTCAGTTACATTTCTCACCATTTCTCAGACTTTTGAACTTTACCAGAAGCCCCAGCAAAAGCTGCCTGCCTAATTTTTAAATGTTTGTTTCTTCCCTATTAAAGCTGGCCAAATGGCTTAAGAAAGGATTTGCAAATAGGTTAGACATTTACCACTATTCCCAGGTCTGTTTGGTACTCAAACCATCTGACTGTCATTGATGCTGTGGAGGCATTCCTAGGAATAAGCTCTTCTTGAATTTTACTGTGAGTGATTGTAATGGAAATTCAAAGTGGAGAACTTCAAGTTGAGAGTAGAAAACATGATTCCCATGTGAACAATTGCACAAATGAGTATCCCATAAATGAAAGAAGAAGTTTTCAACTATTTGGTCAGTACTTTCAAGTCCCATATTGACTTCAAATTAAGAATGAAATGAGCTAAATGAAATCACTTTCAATAAGAGAAATATTTCCAAATTTTGTGGAATTTCCTCACTATATTATAGTTCACACAACAATATTTTAGACCCAGACTGCAAGTAAAAGGAATTAAACAAATATAAGTTGGTTTTCTTTTTTTATTAAAGAGAAAGTGGATACATGAAGTTTGTATCTTATTCCACATGCAGGTCTTTAAAGGACATTATTTTCAGCAATACAGAGCATTGCAAAGCTCATGAGAGATCAGTTCAATTTGGTCAGAATACAATCCCCACTGTCTTTTTCTCATTCGTTCTCCAATTCTCAGTTAATTCAGTTGCTGTTTTCATACCAGTATGAGATGCTAGAAATAATTTCAGATGGAAATATCTATGGAGTGAGTAGACTGGAATCATAATAAAAATCTGGAGGAAAATAGGAACTAAATACCTCCTTAAAAGCACTAAGAACAAGATCTTCATCTTAAATTTTCATCTGTGTGAGTTTACATGTACTGAATGTTGTGAATGGCTTTAAAACCATTTTTCCCTTGATTCTGTCCCCAAGGTTGAATGGTTCTGCCTACAGTGATTTACATTTCGGTGTCAAAGCCAGCAAAACTGAAGATGGCTGTTCCTTTCCTTGTTAAGTCACATTTTACATATTTTAGGTTGTCTTTGAAGTAACTATTCTTGGAAACCATTCATTCTTCCGTCCTTTTGGATATCAAGGTTGTCAGAAGAACTGTAAAATAATTCACATAATGAACCCAGTTAAAATAATCTCATGGTTATGGAGTGCTGCTGGAGAGGAAGCCTTCACTTTCTGAATGCTGGTCTACACTGTGGAGGTTTTCTCTCACTACCCCTTCTCTCTGCTCCTGCTCAGAGTCAGTTCATTGGGAATCTTTTGCTGGGGTCCATGCCTCACCCATCCGCACAGCTCTGCAAGGCAAGCCTGGTGGCCCCTCTGCCTGCCTGCTGTGGAGAGCAGGTGTTGGCAGCTCAGCCCCTAAACCTCTGCAGAGACCTTGCTTCGTTTCCTGAGTTTATGTGAGAAGAGTTTAGACTAACGAGCCACTTTGTAAGAGCCTGGCCAAATCCCTTTTCTAAAGGCTCACTACCGTCTGGTTCATAAACACTAATCTATACCAGACCTGCTCTTACTCGTTGTTAGAAAAGAGAAATGGGGAAAAAACCAACCCTTTTCAGTCATTGCCCTCACTCTATGGTCCCACTCTGACACGTCCCACCTGTGTAATTTGTCAGCTTTGAACTGTTGGCAATGGAGATCTGAGGTGCTGGCAACCTCCTCATCACACATTGGCTGCTGTTTGAATACTGCTTGCAACTGTCAGCCCAAATCCTTTATTCTGTGTCCTTTACTAACATGAAGTGCCATAAAGTTTCACAGGGGAGCAAGTGGAAGTGTTTCTGAGTCGGACAGGATGAACAGTGCCATTGCTGCAGAAAGAGAAATGTAACCCCCTTCCTGAACCCGTCCAGGCACAGCCAACAGTGACAGGCTATCGACTGAAACTGCAATTTCATACATTTGTAAGGCTGGGTCAATAGTTAAGGCTCCAGCCTACAGACTAATGCAAACACAGAGCCCAGCTGCCAGACCCTTCTAATGACCTCACTAAGAGACTGAAGGTTGATCTGGTGGTGGGATCATGTAGTCACCTTTCATACAGAGGTCATGCCCCAGGATGGATGAAATCCAAGTGCTGTCAGGAGCTTCAACTAGATAAATCACAGCAGTTGCTTCCCCACGGTGTCACAGCTCATGTGACAGCTCCTTGCAGTAGCTTTGGAAAGGGTTAAATGAACCCTGTTATTTGCAGCAAAGTAGCTGAACTATACCTGCTCTCTGGGATGTGTGAGAAAAAGCTGCATTCCCTATAGAGCATAAGGAACCACTTTTCCCTTCTCCTTGAGCTGTGTGTGTCCAGGGCACAAGGAGAGCTGACTAAGGGTTTCGGTCTGGGCCCCTTTTGCTCTCTGCTGGCAGCCTGCAGGAACAGCAGCAGCAGCTCCCTGCTCAGCGTTCACCAGAAAGGACCTTCCCACTGATGTGAAACAGTGCCAGTTTATATTCCTGACCGAGCTATGGAACATGCTAACACATTGTAAGTATTCTTTGTCTCTGTGTATGAACTCCTGCTAGCAGGCTACATTTCAGAGGAAAAAAAGTTAACAGGTGTGGTGAAAAAGGACCATCCGTGAGTGTCTGTGGACATGTATGTCTGCCTTGTAATTTAATGCAAAATTTAAGTTAATGAATTGCAAGGGAGGAAAATACTTTGGAAAATGCTGCCTGCTGAAATAGTCATTTGGGAATGATCTTGAAATCAAGTGGATCTCTTAACATGTGACCACCCAAATGTAAAAATTGAATAAGAAAAATTCCTTTTAATCATGAAAATAAAAGCCTACATTTTGTGTTGACAGATGAACAGGACCAGATGAAGCAATTACCTTTCCCACAGCTGCAGTTGAACACCTGGTAATGGGGTGTGTGAACACAGCTACATCCTCCACCCCATAGTTCAGCTGCAGCTTCTGTGCAGGACCGTAACTCCCAAAAACCAGGCAAGCATAAAGGGTGATTGAGTTTAACCTGGAAAGAAAATTGCAAGCAGAGGCATTTAGTCATAAAGGAAATGAGTCACTGGGGTAAAAAAAAAAAAAAACAAAAAAGATGGGTCTTAGCAAGGGGTATAGCCACAAAAAAACCCACTATGCATTTGCTTGGCACAAAAACCCTAACCACATTACACCTTCAAACAAGAAGGGTGAGGAGGTATTTCACTGAATTCACCTGGAGGCTGTGCTCTATCTTCAGCAGCTTCACTGGGTACCACACACTGACTCCTGGTCAGATGATGCATCTAACACTGTGATGTCTTGGTCACCTCTATCCTATGTCAGCCCATGTTGGCTGCTAGGAGATAATGGTTCTGTGCTATTTGAGGTGGCTTTTATTACCCAAAGTGAAATACTGCTGGACATCAAAGTGGATGGCAGGAAAAAATCAGTTTCCCATAGATTCCTAATTTTGAATCCTGGAAGACAACGTTAGACAGGACATCTAGAGCACATGACATTGACTGTCACCTACATGTAAGGCAGATACCCCTGGCATATATCAGGGGCAGAGACAGGTGATGAAATCCATTCTCCTCTCCCTTCCATATGAAAATCTGTGTATCAAAAGAATTAAGCAGAAAGTGATACACTTGTGCCTCTCTTCCTGGTGATAAAACATTTCAGTAAACAGACATGAAATCAGCTACACCACAGTAGGACAAGGAAATGAGGAAGGAGAAAAGGGCTGGAGTGGGAAAGATTGCTTTTCCCCCAGTAAGGCAAGAAAAGACTCAGTAGAGAAGTTTGATTGGTCTCACCCTCCCCTGCTTTTCAACACGCCGAGTTGCAACACAAGACATAGACACTAGGTAAGCAAATCCAGTGCTCAGTGGTAGTTTTTGGGTGGTATTTTAGAGGGTCTTGTACATCTTACCCAGCCTCTGGCTGCTAGTCCCAAAGTCCCTGGAGATGCTGTGTCAGAGTGGACAGCTTCCAAGCAAATGTTCTGGGTACCCTCACAGCCATAGTTGTGCTCATATCTGGACATCGGGCTTCCAACTTAGGTGTGAACCATAGTTTTGTGTCCAGAATCAAACATCCTGAGGTAGTTGGTATGATGCTGAAGATCTTGCTTAGGCCAAAGATATTGTGGGTTATTGCACACAAAATCTGGTTCAGTGAGAACCTCTAAAGACAGGGAACCTGAACTGCTCTTATCATGTCCCCACCTGCAGTGATGATGTACGAGTCCCAACCTGTCGGTGCTGAGAAAGTTTTTAGCTGGAAAAACCTCAGCTCTCCAGTGTTCTGTGGGAACTCTTTCTGTCCCACATATGCCAGACTAAACAATCTTATTGTTTAGTAAACGGTTCTGCACCTGCATTTGTTTTTCTCAGATAGTGAGGATTCCGGTTAGGAAAACATCTTTCTTGTATGTGTGTGTTTTAGGTCAGCCCCTTAGGGGGTGGCCAGTCCATAGAACCAATGATTTTGTGACACTTAGCACATTTCACCATCTACCTTATAAAAACTCCTGGAAAAAATCAGTAAAGATTCAGATTATCTGCTGTTTCCTTGCAAGTTGGGTCAGTGTGGTTTTTTCTACGTACAGCGACACCAACCCCTGGCTGTGCTGCCCTGGAAATCCCTCCCTGCTGGGATTAGGGAGGTAGAAAGGGTGGCCAGCTGAGATCTTGCAGGGTTTGATCAAACAAAATGGCAAATGCTTTTGGGTGGAGTAGATGCTGAAGGTGGGTGTTTTCTGTGTGCAGAGACCTCAACACACTATTACCCATCATGTCTTCACCTGTGGTCATGTTTTTCACATCTGTGGCTTGTTTGAACATCTGAACATCATTGTACAGCAAACTCGACACCTCAAAACTGAGGGAATTTTTTTCCCCCTGTGGTTCCTAACATCCTCCTTTCATTTAATTTCACTGCTTCCCCACAGCAATTAAAATATGTTTCAAGGAAAACTGCAGTAAAGAGTAAAGTTTTCCATTTACAGCACCTGATTAACATGGAAACAGGCAACTTTCTTCTTCAAAAACAGAGGCATGGGCTTGTTCTTGAAAAGCAGACAGGATTTTTTGCAGTCCTGCCTGGCACACTGTCAAAGGGTTGTGCTTTCTGACAGTGAGTGGACACCATGCTCAGAGTACTCGTGACTGTGCACTGCATCTTGAGTGTACACCAGGGAAAGCCCTGTAAATATAGCAAACATCCCCATTATGTCTGGAACAGAACTCCGTGAAACTAAACCTGAGAGCAAAAAAAACCAGACATCAACATCCAAAATAAGCTGAAAAGAACACACTGAACATGCTAATTGATACAAGTTTTTGGCAATGTTTCTATATTTCTAGTGGGAATTATCTTCTTCAGGGCACTGTGTTGGTGCAGCACGTGCAGAAAGCTGGCACCATCAGTACTGTCAGATATATTCTTTAGGGAAAATTAGAATAATATTCCCATTTCCAGTAAGTAGGTGAATTTGACAGTGGCTCTCCAGCTATTTGCTATAGGTGCCTTTCCCTGTCTTTAAGATGGCAAACTAAGTTGTCTGTGCCTATTTCTTCTGTCACTTCCGTTGGAGTTAAATCCTTTACTACAGTGAGAAGTATCATAACCTACTTAATTTTCCTCTGCTTCTTAGGCCAAGACATCCCTGGGGTACCATTAAGGTGCCAGCTCCAACTGAAGGAGTCACTGGCATCCTTCATTGAATAAAAGCTCTGAAATAGCAACAGGAATGGAGAAAAGTGAAATGGACACAGTTATTGCAGTAGTATTTTTGGGGGGAACCTGAATTTCATGTTATTCTGCTATAGACTAGAATAATAGGCCCTTTGATAAGGAAAATGGGGGAGCTCTGACTTCAGGATAGGATTGAACCTCTCAGTCACACAAGGAATTGCTGCAGTTTCCTACAGCTGAAGTATTTGCCAGTAGCAAACTCATTACAGCACGTTGCTTTAAAAGAGTCCTTTCACTGGAAAAATTCAGCCTTTAGTTGTCAAATGGTTCTCACTTGAAAAGAAAGAGGAGAAGCAAAAAGGAAAGGACCAAGCAATAGCAAACCCCTTTGTGTCAGAAGTGCTGAATTTTTGCATTTGACACTTCATTTCAGCAAAACTGACCTAATTTGATACTTAATCTAAGCTACATTAAACTAGTCTTAAAAGACCCCCACAAAACCAACCAAACAAAAAACCTCAACCAAAATTAAGCAAAAGAGTTAAACAATCTGACAATGAGAGAAAACTTTTCATTCCAGATTACAAGAAACATTAAAGCATGAGCCAAAACATATTTTTTCACTTTGTTCATTTCCTTAAAAATCTTGGACAAATTTAGTTTTGGTTTGTCCAAAACCAAATTTCTTTCTTCTCTAAAAATTCCATTACTTACTTACCTCCCTAATCACATTAGTTTTCTTTTAACAGAAGGGCCAAATCTTATATTTTTGGGTCAGTTCCCAAATGATAGTAGGTGATGGCAAATAGAGAAGGAGAGGGTCCTCCAGGACATTTTGAACCAATCCATCTATGTTTGTAATATAATCCAAGGTGCTGTTAGACCACCCACAAGCAGATAAAAAGCAATATTTTAGGGGAGCTATTGCACAAGACTTATATACTGAATAACATGGTTACCTTGCACACATGTTTCTTCTATTACACTAGTTTGAAATTTCTATTTCCTTCTGTAACTAAGTATTACAGTGTTTGTTCTCTCAATAACAATAATAACAGCCCCTACAGAAGAGATGACTCTGTACCTATTTTGGGGAGAATATATATTTTCAGCCACCTAGAAATGGTTGTTCCTATCTAAAGCTGAAAGTTCATCTCTCTGCCAGCCTGCAACTCAGTCAGTAACAAATGAAAATGTTTCTACAGCTGACCCTTTGAAATCCTACTGGAAAATGTGCAATGGAGAGAAAGACAATGATTTCGTTGGAGGTCCAGGAGCCTGTCAGTTTCTATCCAAGCAGAAACAGAGTGGTAGATGGTGCTCTCTAGCTTACAATCCATCTCCTTGATCTCCTGGAGCAGGGAGAGAAATGGATTTCTGCTGATACAAGAAGATCTGCCCAGTGAAGTGGTTTACACTCATCACATTTACATTTGCATTTCAATACCAGTCAGCCTTCCACACAAGTATCTCAGTGAGCTCAGACACACAGGCACACTGCAAAAAATACCAGAAACAATTTTCAACAGAGTACTTAGCGGAGATCCGTGCAAATGATGGAAGATACCAGTAGTTCTTTCCTACTGGTATCTGGCCTACCTGATTTTAAAATATCTCATCAAAACTACACTTCTTTGTATTATTGGGCTGCTGGGTCAAGCAAAACCAGCCTTCTTACCATTAACTGGGCACCACTCTTCTGTGGTTTTGTAGCTTCTCCCATATGTTATATACCACTCATGTATGAAAGTATTTACAATATCTTGGTCCATAACTTATAGAAATGCACTTGTTTGCAACAAACATCAACCATGTTTCCATGAAAAGCAATGAGATTTACAGCTATTGGCCTGTTCCTTGAAGAGAACGTTGTTTTCTGAGGAGAAAAAAGAGGGGAAATTCATTGAAATTTTGGATTCCTTTAGTGAAAGTCTTTATTTCTGGTTTAGTCACATCATATTCCCTTTGTATCCGATGGAGATCATTAATACAGTCACCATAAAGTGTGCTCAGTAGATTCATCTGGTCCTGAAATGACCACCGGCCTTTGGAAACTACTTCAGGCAGGATTGATGGGCCACAGCCAGTGATATCAGTTTCAACAAGGCCAAGTGTCAGGTCCTGCACTTGAGTCACAACAATCCCCTTCAGCACTACTGGCTAGGGGGAAAGTTTCCCACTGTAAAAGGACCTGGGGGTCCCTTTCCTGTTCCGTCAGCAGCAGTCGAGCATGAGCCAGGGTGTGCCCAGGTGGCCAAGAAAGCCAATGGCATCCTGGCCTGTATCAGAAACAGTGTGGCCAGCAGGACCAGGGTTTGTCTCTCTGTACTCAGCACCTTGAGTGCTGTGTCCAGTTCTGGGCCCTCGCTGCAAAAAGAACACAGAAGTGCTGGTCCAGAGAAGGGCAATGGAGCTGGGGAAGGGTCTGGAGCACAAGTCTGATGAGGAGCAGCTGAGGGAGCTGGGAGTGTTTAGCCTGGAGAAAAGGAGGCTCAGGGGTGACCTTATGGCTCTGTACAACTCCCTGAAAGGAGGCTGTAGCCAGGTGGGGTTCAGTTCTCAGGCTACCAGTGATGGCACAAGAGGAAATGGCCTCAGGTTATGCCGCAGGAGGTTCAGTTTGGACATCAGGAATAATTTCTTCACAGAAAGGATTATCAATCATTGGAATAGACTGTCCAGGGAGGTGATGGAGTCACCATTCCTGGAGATGATCAAGAAATGACTGGACATGGCACTTAGTGCTCTGATTTAGTTGACAAGTTGGTGACTGGTCAAATGTTGGCCTCAGTCTTGAACGCCTTTTCCAACCTAAATGCTTCCATGCTTCTGTGACTCTGTGATCTTACTGGGTGGACCTACATTGTCTGGAAAGTGAGTCATGACAACTAGCTCACGAGTAGACACCCAAAATTGAGCAACATGGTTCCCATTTCTAATTCCTGCCTAGAAGCTTACTTGCATTGAGATCAGCCTAATTAAACATGAGGTACTTGGTGTACCATTCTGTGCATGTCTGAGGAGCTGGAACTTTATTTTTGACTTCAAGCACAGGATCAGCTCCACCATGAGACTGAATCACACACATTTATAAAGGTCATGCACCTGTGGAAAAGCAGGTACAGGTTCTTACTAGACAATGACTGCTTTTTGGTTTTGAGATAACCGGTATGAATGGGTGAATGGTGAGATTTTTAGATCATGTTACTGTATCAGCTTTGTCTTATGCACCACAGATTTTGGTTAAGAAACAAGAAGGATGGCTTTATTCTGCTAATTTCTCAAGCACTTGTTACAAAGGTGTCAAAATTGTTAAACCTCATCACAGAGAACGGAATCTGTTTTCACTCCATATTATCAGTACAAAAATGCTGGGTGAGTGCCTGTTTTCTCATTCCTGCATACTCAGAAGGATCTCTGTTGGTTTTGATTAGAATATCCAAACAAGGAAAATAATAAGGAAAGCAAGAAAAAACACAAAATAAAACTGCAGCTGGTACCAATTTCAGAAACAGGGAAAATGTACATCTGAACTTTGGGGAGCAATTAGTCTTGAAGTAAAACCTGCCCCTGAACTTTTCTGACCTCCCTCTAAATATCTTGCAATCCTGATAGAAATGCTTTATTTACCTACTGAAGAAGCTGCCATATGTATTTTCTTTTTACCTGTGCCTGGTACGTTCTGTCCTGTCTTCCAGCTTGGGGATGATCTACAGATGTCAAATGTTCCCTTGAGGCTCAGTAACTTGAGATAATGCTTCATATTGGACAACTTTGACTTTTTTGTGAACTTTTCAATTTACCTTACAAATGTCAGGGTGTATTTTGTTCCCTTGTTTTGAGAACATTGGAGTAGGTGCAAACTATGTGTGCAGGGTATTTCTTTGGCATCTGATCATTGCTCCTTCTTATTTCTATACCCACTCTTTTTCTCCTGACTTTTGTGATATGCAAATATCACATATGCACCAGAGAAAATAAGCACAAGAAGACTGGGATATAGTGGAGTCCTTGTGGATGCTCCTTTTCAGAGATTCTGCAGTTTTCACATCTCCTGGGTTTGCAGCAGTTTGATTTTAGCGGCAGCCTTGCTTTCAGAACCTGACTCTCCTGTCTCTGGGTAGCTAACTCTCTCCATATGTTCAGGCACTTCCTGAGATGGAACCAGTCAGTGCTTGATCATGGATGAGAGTCTGGCATCCAGCTCAATGAAGCTCTTTGTTTAAACCCCATTTATTGATAGAGAACACCAAGCACCCCTTCCTCCTTATCAATGGAGTGATTTAAATTCTCCAAACATTTAGCATGAGGTATTGCCTTCCCTTATCCCCTTTGGCATTAAATGCCTGTTAAAGGACCAAATGGAAAAGCAACAGCAAGTTATTGGTCTCAGTAGTGTTAAGGCAAGATATGGTCCCCCGCACAGGAAATGTCACATTTAATACAAAACAAGTTTCAGACTCTTAGAGTCGCCAAATTATTTGAAGTGATTTGTGTTTCATATATTCAACTACTACCCTAAATCAGCGCCAGACAGATAAAGGAGGAATAATTCTGAATGCAGATATCTGTAAACAGACACCAAGGCTGGAAGGATTGTTATAGCTGAGTTGCGATGACTTAGACTGTTTCCCACAAGTTACCAGAATTCAATATTAAAGAAGAAATAAAAATAGTAACCTTGCTTATTCCTCTTGGACAGAGTTAAGGAGTAGAGAGAGACATTTCTTGATCCACCCTACTGTAATGTCTGACACAGTATAGGCTAGAAATAATTTATATACCACCCACAAGACTAATAAAAAAAAAGAAGGAAATCTGACTCAGAGATGTGTCACTGTATCAATAAAATTCAGTAATGCATGTCATGTATGTCCTGTCTGTGTCTTCAATCACAACCCTATCCAAAGGCACTTGTTATAGATCCTCAAGGTGAATTTAAAGGTTTTGGGAAATTACAAAAATTGTTGTAAGCTAGTAACGGTTAAATATTCATAATCACAGCATGATAGAAGAGTAAAATTGTTCAAATAATAAAAGTAGAAAGGGGCAGTTCACTCCAAAAAGGAATATTTAAAATATTCCTAGAGAAAATTTTTTCCCTACTTTTTCTTTCTGGCTAACTATTCTCTCTTTCTGAGGTACTGGGAAGGTATTAAGGGACTTCTGGTTAACACAGGAATAAAATAGCTTTCTTTCATAACCTATGGCAAATATGGAGGAATTTTGTAGTCTGAAAGGCTGTCAGTAGCTAGAATCACAATATCATGGAATGGCTGAGGTTGGAAGTGACCTCTGAAAAACTTCTGGTCCAGCACCTCTGCTTCAGAAGATCCACCTAGAACCAGTTATCCAGCTTCACATCCATACAGCTTCTGGCATGTCCAAGGATGGAAACTCCACAACTTCTCTGGGCAACGTGCTCCAGTGCTCCATCGCCCTCACAGTAAAAGTCTTATGTTTGGATTTGAGAAGAAGTACACTTAAAGGAGCTAAGAAGAGTTAGAAATGCAATTATCCAGGAAATGCACCCAAAAGACCCCAAAATTAAAAAAATTATCTCACATCTCTAAAGAATATGCTGCAATGCATGAAAACCATTGTGACCAGTGGATTCATATTTCAATGGTTATGTAAGTCACACTTTTACAATTTGTACCGGTTTTCCTGCCAGTCCTGTGAAAACTCAAATGAACAAACAAACATTTTCAAGCTCCCTCAAGAGTCTCAATTTAATATTTTAAGAAAGACTTTTTGTCAGACTTTGACATTTTGAATAGAGACCTGGTATGGCATGATTTTTATCATTAAGGTACAAGGCAGGAAAGACAATCATTCAGAAACGGTGTGAACTGAAGCTTGCAGAAGCTGATAACAAGACTTTTCCACCAAGCCAGCTAGCTGGTGCCAAATCTCACTGGCTTGTATTCAGGCAATCACAGTTGGAGTTGCTTCCTCACATTTGTGGTTTGCAAAATATGTCTCTTAGTCCTGGCAAATCCATTCTTGCATATGAGAGGACAAAATGTTTATCCTGGAGTCAACTGCTATAATTGTTCTGGATGGAAATCATAGGACTCCTCTGAAGGCCCAAATGTATCTTTCCAAACTATTGCACATAAGGTGAGCTGTCAGGATTTCAAACAGTTGCTTGGGAATTTGCTCGGAGCCTCTCCAGTGCTGAGGCAATACAGCACAGGTCCTGTCAGCTGCAGGAGTTACAGCAGCAAAGGTCTGGCCTCATGCCTCCATTTCAGAAGAACAGAGAACCTTTAGCAGTAGAGCACGGAAGAAGCAGGATGAGCACAGGTCCAGTTTTCCTCAAGAGCTGTGCAGCAGATCTGTCACAAAGGAAGTGACATGCCCCAGCATCCAGCACGAAGGAGATGGGCAGTGCATCAACATTAACTTAAGCTTAGTCCATGACAAGATGAAGATCTTTTCAGTCATGTCTCTGACCCCACTTTGCATGTTTGCATCTTCTGAGTGCTGAGACTTCAGCCTGGGGGAAACTTCCAGGAAAAGGACATTTCACTCATTTTTCTGGCACACTGTTAAGGCAAACTCACCCAATGTTATACAGGTCATATGGTATCAAAAGGATATGCCTTCAAAAAATGGCCACAGCTACCCCATGTTTGATATGACAGGAGGGAAACAGGGTAATGGACAGTGTGGGGATTATGAAGGCTTTTCACTGACAAACAGATGCTGTGGGTGATGTAAGGAAAATGAATTATTTAGGATTAGGAAACTGGGAAAACGCAAACAGATCCTGTATCAAATTCAGCTTTCAGAAAGTGGCTTTTGTGGTTATATGTAGTTATTCCACTTGTCTTTTTGACCAGAAACTGCTTGGGCTCTAAACTTTCTAGTCTCTGTGCTCATACAGTGCTACTCACTGTCTACATCTAACGAGGGGGCCAGGAGTACTTTGCCTCTGGGGTCCTCTGTGTGGGGTGATGACACACTGTCTCTCCTCAGGGCTTGGGTTTGGTAGCTACAGTAACATGGGCAGGAGGCAGCTGCAGTAGAAGCTCATGTCAGTAGAAGAGCAGGGAGGCCCATCTGTGTAGGATACACATCCAAGTGCATCTGGTACTCTTTTTGACCCTTAGTCCAAATTGGGACCTTTGGTCAATCCCAAAGCATAAAGAGAAAACTTGAAGTGAACACTGATGTGATCCACTATGCTGCAGCCTGGCTATAACTATCCTGATTTGTTAGTTATTTCTGAGTTTTTCCTGGAGTTTGTTCTTTCAGACTGAAGCTTCAAGCTTGTAAATCCCCACCAGCTTCACTTTACACTCCTGAGCCTGCCCACTGCTCTCAGCAGACCATCTTCCCTGGACAATGCCAAACACCAGGACAGCTGTCCACAGGATCATGGCCAAAGTAGGAATGCAAGAGGATTTTCTGAACCCAACACCTTGTGTATGGATAAAAAAGCAATTTGACTAATCCCTCGCTGGCTCTTTGCCTTTTCCTTGAACTGATTCTGTGCAAAAACTTCCTCTTCTTCACAGAAAAATGCTTCATTAAAGATGTCAAGTCCAAATGAAGAAAGGGTGCATTCTGAAAGCAAAGGTCTCAAGGATGAATTTTGTGCACATTTCCTTCTACTTCCTTCCTTCCTTCCTTCCTTCCTTCCTTCCTTCCTTCCTTCCTTCCTTCCTTCCCTTCCTTCCTTCCTTCCTTCCTTCCTTCCTTCCTTCCTTTTCCTCCCCCCTCCTCACACCATTCTCACCCTTCTCCCCAAATTTGGGCTTTCTAGGGGGAATTTGAAAACTTAAGTCTTCCAAAAGGGGAGAACTAAGAAATTCAGCCTGTCATGCTTCTTTGATAGCTGGAATGTCTTGGTTTACATCTGTTTCCTGTGCAAGGAAGCCCAAGGAGCAGTGAACTCACCAGGAATAGAAATGCGTGTGCTTTCTTTTTATCTTTAAACAGAAACAGCATAGTTACGCCTGCAGTCTGAGTCCACGTAACCAGTAATTTCTCATTAAAAATACAACTGGAAAATTGTTAAAATGTCCTTGTGAGCATGATTACATCTGTGTTAAATAGGCCGAGTTTAAATCACATTGCTACTGAACCAAGATATGGGTGGGAGTTTTTTTGGAGTTCCCAGAAACTAAATGTCATAAGGCATGTCTGCTGGCTGGTTCATCCCTGGGACCACATGGCTCTCATGAACTCACATGAATCAGAGTCTACATATGTTGCTGAGGGTGACAAGGCATCTGAGATTACCAAAGCAACTGAGGAAGTTGCAAATTGCTTAGAATAAAATATTTTCCCCCACTCTAAAGCAAATAATTAATTCATTTGAGAATTGTTGTGGCTGAGTAGAGAAATAGCTTTTAGGAAGTTCACCCCGTTGAAGAAAATGCTCCTTTCATATAAGTAAAAAGATAATAGGAATAGCAAGACCTCCTAATTAGCATGATCTCTGACCAGCATTAGGAAAATCAGTGATGTGCTTTATTAGCAGAACAAGAATGGTTTTGTTTTCTCTTTGTTCTGAGCTCTGGATAGATAAATGAATGAAATGGGTACAATCTGTAAAGGGTCTTTTGCTCTATAGTTTTTATTCTATCCTGTCACCATGGAACCGACATTCACATTTGTCAGTGCAGCACTGAGCCCTAACATCAAAACATCTTTTATTTTTGACATGTGGTAAGACTCTTTATAAGCTAAAGGAGAAACTCCTTTTTTGTCCATTTGCAATGTATATAGAGACAGCAACCACAATGAACATAATGGCATTTTTTGCCTAAATTATCCCTGGGGAATTAATCTGGTTATGGGATGTTTTATTCTGTCACGTGAGACAAAAATAAACCACCTTAGTTTTAACAGAAAAGGAGAGTGGTCAAGATATTCACACGCAGCTGCTGATTTCCAGTACTCTGATCTGAAATACCTTGTAAATGCCCAGTTTGCAGAAGGCCTGTGCTCTACTCACTCTCACCCTGGGCTGTTTCAACGAGTTACAGACATCTCTTCAAACTACGTTTGAAAATCTCATCAGAACAGGTTTTTGAGTCTGTAGGTATTCAACGAAGAGCAGCAGGAAATATCTATGTGTAACCATGTTAACATCATCTGTCAACATAAATAAAAGCAACTACATTGAAGTTACCCACACTCTGCTGTGTTACTTCTCAACCAGAGCTTGGTGTAGCAGAGGGCAGGTACGCTGCGTTTCTGAGGATGCTGACATCATGTACCAAACCCAATGTAGAAAGGGAAACCTTTTCTTCTCCCTCTGCTCAAAGTGTAAAAGATGGAGGGGGAATTATCCTTATCCAGTCTCCTAGGGGTGATCACAACAACAATTCAATTTTTTTGAGAGATTTGCTTTTCTCCTCTCACCAAGACAAGAACACTAGAATGACTCAGAATACAGCTAACAACCAGCATTAAACTTTGATAGAAATGCCTTCTAATATTTGTAATTATTTGGGATTTATTTTAACAGTATGAACATTGTTTATTCAGCACTATCTAATGTGTAGAATTAAGGCACTTAAGGCTTCAGAGAAGAGAAATTTATCTCTGACTTAAGTGGTTAAAACCATTCTGCTGTCTCTCTGCTGACTTGTTTCAGCAGCAAATTTAGCATGCCCAGTGTATGAAATGCAGCAGCTGAGCTTGAAATCCAGTCCAGGCTTCTCCTGTGTTCATCAGACTCCAGGGTTCACTTTGATGTCCTGTCATTAGAATGCTGGAGCAATAGCTCAAGTGCCATTACCTTCAGCTCACCTTTGTTCTGCAAGATAACTTGTATTCTCAGTTAAATCCCTTCCTGTACCAATCTTTATGATAATATATGCAGGACTGCAATGTCATCTGGTTAAGTAGATGCACTGCCTTTTGGGATCACACATATCCTGTTACAAGGGTCACTTGTTCCTCAAATGTTTCTGTCTGAACAGAGAGCTTCACAGCTTCTATGTATACAAAATATTGGACAGCTTTTCCCTGCCCCAAAATTGCTACATGGGAAATTTCTATGAACAAAGGGCTGGAAGACATGGGTTGTTTAAGGCCATGTGCAAGTTAGATTGGACACTTTGCATGCTTTTGTCTTAGGTCCTGAGACTGCTTAACCTGCTTAGAGAGTTCGCATTGCTTAGTTTTTTCCCAGAAGTAAAATACATCCACTGAATGTTGGCGTTGTCTTTCATTTTCAATGAAGACCAAAAGCAGTTGGCAAAGAGATTCCTCAACTGGCAGGAGGATGCCAGCAGCAAGAGTGGAAAGACAAGGCTGGGAATAAGAAGACCACTAGCACAGACATGCTAAGAACAGCACCCTGGTAGGTAGACAAAGCAGCTCTCTGTTTCAGGCCCGTGACTGAGGAATTTTGCTACAACAATCTGTGTGTTCACAAACACCCTCACAGTCTCATCAGCCTGTTTGCAAGCTGGAATCTTCAGGTAGCTTTCTGCAGGAGGAGGCATCAAAAGTACAAATCATACATGGTATTTCCTCTTAAGCACAGGAGAGGAAATAATCACAGAAGTGAAGGCAGCCAACATTTTTGAAGGGATGACTAGAGGGAGTACAAAGATTTCAAAGTAAATAGTGAAGCTACAATAGGTGAGATCATTGCACATATAAAAGGCAAATTTTAAGAAAAACAGGAAAAAGGAGAGAAAGCAAACCAGAAGTACATTTGGAGATATACAATCAAGACAACCAAACTAGAGGTTTTTAATATGAAACACATTTCCAGTCAGGAAATAAGTCTGTTCCTCAAAAATACCAAGCATGCTGTTCACAAGGATGAGAAGATGAATCTGGTGGATAGAAGTAATTAGAGATTCTAAGATGATGACAAAGCATGTTACCCATGTGAATGGGTTAGGGATTATCAAAATCGAAAAGGTGTAAAAGGAAAAAAATTGTCAAGTTGGTGTATCAAACTGTGTTTTCAGGTATTGAAAAGCATTAAGATATGAAAAACGCTCAATTTTCAGGTTTTATGTTTGACCAGACATCTTTATATGAATGTTTGGCTTTTAAAAAATCCATGAAAATACAAAATGGTCATATCTTATATGCCACCTGCTGAGAACTATATTGAACCTGAAAATGGCTGGCCAGGTAAAGAAGGTTATCTTTCAAGTGATTTGCTTAACCATGTGCCCTTCAGCACACTGATTTAATGTATTAATCTCTGTACCTTTGTGAGTATGTATAGAGCCACTGAAGTAAATAGCTTTTGTAAAGCAACTACAAATCCTGTCTGGATTCCAGACTTCATTTTTGCTTTTCCCGATATCTGAAATTCTGCCTCAGAAACCAAATAATTAATGGATATAAGCAAATTTTGGCAGCAACCCTTGCTAATAATTCAAATTCCAAGAAACTGCTCTTCTTGTAATAGTATTAAAAAATTGTAATTAGTAAGTGTAATACAATAAACCCTTATGCTGCATCCATAATCAAAGCACCTGACATTTTTCTTCAGTAATTTAAGTAAGTACAGGCTAATAGCATATAGCTATTAGTCTGTTTAGGTTTTTCTTTAAGACAATGAATCCTGAAGAAAACATACAGAAGTGCAAATTTTACCCAATTGATGAAAGAATAATTGCTGCTGAACTGTGAGTTGGAAGTAATAAAAATTCAATATTCAGAATCTCTGCATCCATTAGCTTGACAGATGTTCTTAAAAACATTCCTCTGGTTCTCAAATTGGTATAATTACACTGTCAGTGCTGCATGTCCTTGACAAACATTCAGAAACTCTTATGACTTTTCTGATTGCCCTTATGTTTTCTGAATCCAATAGTCATATGTTTATTGCTTGTTCAATTTTAGCCAATATGTGTAATTCTCACTGCAGCTCAGCCTGGGTGTAGCTTGAGATGCAAACTTGCTTTGGTACCCATTATTGGTCTGTTTGTGCTCTTATGACTCTCTCCTGGAAAAACCCCAAAGCAATCCTGAGAGTTACACAGCTTGGATAAGATGGTGGGTCCTGTTCTTGGGTCCTAATGAAGACACTCCTTAAGGAGAGAAATGCTGTGTGAAGGTGTCTGGGCTGTACTTCACCTGTGTCTGATGGAGACAGCACGCACTGAGTGTCCCCTCAGCCTGTCATTCAGGCATTTCTCACCTCTTGCACTTTTGGCAGCCACTTAGAAGTTGCAAGATGGACCAGCTGGTGGCTTTGTGCAGCATCCTCTGCAAGGAGAGCACCAGCTCTGCCAGCTGTCACACAGGCAGGATGCCTGATAGATTTCACAAGAAAGCAATCACTCCTCCATGGCAGGGCACCTAAAGCCTTCGTCCAGGTAAGCTGCAGGTTGGAAAGAGAAGAAAAAGCCTTTAAGGCTTTTTGCTTTAGGAGCTTTATTGAGCTGGCACAATCTGGATTAATTACAGTCCTAAAAAGTAGCTATGTCATAACAATGCCTGGATGTGCTGTGTCTGTGTGTGCATGTGTGAGCACACCCTTGTGTATGAAAGACACACCACCATAACAATCATAACCTAAGAAGCCTCAGGATTGGCACAAAAGGAAGTTATTTGACAATGAATCCATTTTTGTTAAATATTGTGGATTATCTCCTAGGTTCTTTTGGGAATATACAGAAGATTCTCATGCAGACCTGAGGGAAAAACATCTTACTGATCTGTTAGCACCTCTGCTGCTAATATAAACATTGGCGAGAGTTATATAAATACTGGTGAATTCTGGAAGGGCTGTGAGCAATTTAGCAGCAAGAAGTTCCTTTTTAAACACAGGAAAATAAAATGCTTAATGTGTCCCAGGGTGTGCTTCGTGTATGTGAGTGATTACATACAAATGCCATATAATGAGCAACTTGAGAAGATGCTAGTTTCAAATTAATTTTTCCTCAATTAAAGCCACAGTAGTGTACTTGCTCTGGTTGGGATTAAAGTTCCTGCTCTGACATTATTCACCTGCTGCTATGGAAACAAACACATTCAACCTAAGAATCAGTAAGTCTGTTTTCCCTAAAGTTATTGTTTTCTTGGGTAAATTAGGCCCAGATCCTCCATTTAGTTCTCTTGGGGCAGCTCTCTGAGCTCAGTGGAGTGGATTGTGGGTCACTTCATGGCAGACCAGCAGCCAGGAAGATGATCCACATGTCACCTTCTTCACTGCACATATTTTCTGGTTGTTAACAAATCTACAAAAGCTTGCCAGGAGCATGTAGAGTCTATCCCAGGCCTCCCCACTGCTGTTATCTCTCTGTCTATGCTTATCATTTATGCTGCATTGAGATTTCTCATCTTAATTTAGAACTCTCTGTGCTTTTTAAAGCAGTTCCTTAATAAAGGGAAGCTGTTCATATGGTGAACTTAGGGAGGTGAATGTGCCTGACCTTCTGGGGTTCCCAAAGGTGGGGATTTGGGGTGACACACAAGAGCCCTTCTGGAAACCATGGCTGAAGGTGAGCCTGTGTTCTCACCAAGTTCTGTGGGGCTCAGGGAGCCCTGACCTGGCCACCTCACTTCTGAGGGAGCAGCCTCATGGCAGCTGCCTGGACTGGACAAATATTGGCCTTGCTTTTATTGTTTTCCCAGGGATAAGCTGCCCAGACTGGCAAAACAGAGTTTCCATCTACCATGTCCAGTGTTGTCCTCCACAGAGCTGATCAGGTCCTGGGATTGCTTTTGTTGGGCCATATGGAGGAAAGGAGTGAGCTGAAATTGTCCTGGTGGTACACCTGGTTATTGCATGATGCAATGGGAAAATCAGAATCACGAGGTCTAACCCTGGTAGCTGATTTCACAGACACAAGAAAGAGGGTCTGAGTGTTTGCTGGCCATCACTCTCTTCACTCTGTCTCAAAATCTTCCACTTGAATCACCCCTGATTTTGCAGTGGATGTTTGCCCTGTGTGTGGTTGATCTACAGTTCCCTCAGGCTCTGTTTTACAATGGGTGGGACTGTAGAGGAAGGGGCAAAGCCTGTGTTATTTTCCTATTTGGTTCCTCTTCTGCTAAAATATTACAGGACCTTACCTTACTGTTCCTGTTATGCTTTCTATTTTGTTAAAATGCCCAGATTCTTTTGGCATTTTGTGCCAAAAAATATCTCTGCTAGTCTCCTTCCATTTCCTCTCCCACACTCCTCCAGGGTCAAACCCCTTGATTTAACTGGGGCTTCCCACCCTCCTCATTGCCCAACAAAGTAAAGAGTGGAGAAAAGAACTATTGTTGTTTAACAACTTTGAAAAAGATAAATAAATCACAGCTACTTTAAAAACAGGCAATTAGGGCAATATTTTCACTTTAAAAATAATCTGAAAACACAGACGTATCACCAGAAGACATGGAAATGCACAGAAATTAAATGTCAGTATAATTTCTGCAACTGTGTCACCTGCAAGAAAGCTTTTGCAAAACCTTTTGTTCATGTAACTGAGGCAAGATTGCTTTCCTGGGCCTACAGACAGTCTGAAAGGCTAGTTTGGGATTAGTTTAATTCGACATAAATTTTAACACCAGAACATCCTCTAAAATTATGGGGCTTAAACTAGAATGGTGAAATACCAGCCTTGTTAAACCAAAGGGTTAGCAGAGGGTGCATGTGTGGAAACAATGTCAAGTTGAAATCCAGTTTACTGGTTAATTTTGAATTAATATCTTTAATATAATAACAGCCCGTATCTCAAGGATGGAGACATGAAGTATTTCTTTGGTTCATGGTGGGAACTGATAGCTATCTCAGAACAGGAGACACAGAAACAAGAAGAGGTGGGTGGGAAGAAAGAGAAGAGAACAGGGATTGAGGAGATTGAGGCAGAAAGCACAAAGACCTGGAAGGGGAGCACATCCTACTCAGCAACACTGACCGTTAGGAGGCATTAAGCAGATAAACAACAATTTACTACTTGAAAGTCATATTCTACCCTTGAAGTATGTGCAGACTTCCCCATGAGGTCAGTGGGTGTGCCAGTCTGGGCTGTCAAAAAATATGTTGTCTGAAATTTATATCCTGGCCTTCTGGGAGTAGCTGGATGTGGAATTTGGCGCTGGCTGTGGAACAAGTGGGATATTACTGTACAGAGCAACTGACCCTGGGGGACACGTGTCTGAGGTGTGATTGTGCAAGGACACACTTTTCACCCTCAGTTCACTGGAAAGCTTATCACGCTGCTTAGCATGAATAGGTTGAGGTTGTCTATTAATTCCTGGCCTTGGGCTGTTTCTGTGATTTCCTGTGTTCTCATTCTCACACGTCCCTGAAGGTGATAATTCCTCCTTGAAGTAAGGAAGGAATTTACCTACTTTATCAGGTGCAATGACTTGAATATCCTGGGAGACTAATGGGGATTCTTTCTGATGATGCAGAATTCACAAGGGAGAAAGGAATGGATCCATGGCAGAGAACTGCCCTCCTCTTTGGTGTGACTATGTTCACATGGACTTCAATAGGAGCAAAATTCACTTCTGTCCAATGGTTTGAGACAATGTTAGTTCAATTAGTAATAGAATAATTCTAGTCATTAAATACCCAACAGAGTTAATGCTTAGGTTGTTATATAGTTTTTAGCACTGGTTTTGGCAGCAGTGTGTTCCATGTGGGATAACTTGTACAGGAAAACCAGGGAGGCAGCCATCCACTGAGCAGCATCCTTTGGGGTAAGGGGGTATTTCCAGGCTTGGTGCTGGCAACAGCTGGAATTGTCAGAAGCTGAATGGAACAGGGCAAGTCAAATTTTTGTGTGCCTGGGATCTAGGCAAACACAAACCACTTTCAGAAAAGTTTACAGGTGGTGAACTTAATAGCAAAGTAAATTTCCTGAAAGCCTGGCCAGTTCACAGTTCTCTCTGAGAATGATCAAGATCAGTTTTATCTGACAAGTTATCAACAATCCCCTGTTTTAGATGAAGTATCATCTAAAATCTACAAAATTTCCTCTTAATCCTGAAGAGAGATTAGATAAAATCTTGAGGCGTGGGGTTTCTGTCCTTCCCAAAATATTCCTGGCATTAAAGTTCAACATCTGCATATTCATGTCTTCTTCCAAATATATTGCCACATCTAATCCTGCTTTAAATCTTTCCTTAGTCTTACTTTTCTTGATGCTGTGTCAAGACATGTATCCCTGTAGGTGCCAAAACAGGAAGAAATATTTTCTTGCTTCCATTTTGGATCTACTGTCTTTGAATTTATTTTACTGTCTCCTCCTTCTTATGGTACAAGACATAATAATCAACAAACAGAACAGAAAAGCCCTCTGACCTGCCCCACTTTAGGTAAATGAGGTGTAGGAGAAGAAATCTTCTAAACTGTTATAGCAAGCAAACATGAGAATGGCCACAAACAAGCTGTGCTGGGAGAAAGATACCTGCTAAGTAAAAGCCCAAAGACAATCTGGCATGTAGGCAACAACTGCAAGTCAAGCCTTTACAGGTCTAAGCATCACACAACTCCCTTTTCTGCAGTACAGAAGCTGTCTTGCAAGCATCTTCTCTTCACAGAAGATGATAGCTCTCCTCATCTGGTATGTACATTAAATATGTTTTAGATTTTGGCTGGGCTGTATTTTTTTCACTCCCTTCATTCTGAATTTACATCCCAATGGGGCATTTAAACTGGAGGTGACAGTGTGTCTGTCTGTGCTCCAGCCTTGTCAGTCCAGTTGCTGACAAGGAGAAAAAGTGAATCAGAGAGTCATGCTGCTTCAGTTCAGCTTCTCTCTCAAAAATAGATATCAATGTGAAGTAGCCATGAAAGGGCTTTTTGTGTGTGGCTTTATCCTGTCATAGCAGGGGTTGCTGTAATGGACTGAGGAAATGTGAGATGAAGTGGGAATACAGACATAGATGAAAAAACTGACAAAATGTCAGGAATCCTTTTTTTGTAAACCTAAATGTAGCACTGAAACCAGAGCTGAAATGTATTAAATAATTGTCAAGTGAAGAATTACAGGGAGCTGCTTTCCAAGTGGTGTAGAAGATGCCTTTCAAAATACTAAGTAGCATCATTTTCATCTGATGTTTCACACAGCAGTTTACAGCAATGACAAACTGGGACTAGATGCACAGCCTGGGCAAAATGACAATCCTGCTACAGGCTTTGGTGAACAACACTGATTAACACCCAGTGGAAACCTGCCCCCTGCACAGAAGAGTTGTGGAGGTGTAGAAATGTTCAATAACTCCTCTGTCGTGGCCCTGCCCTGGGACCTTGTGAAAGGGACAATCCTGATCAAAGCTGCCAAAATCTCAGCACACAGGGAGCCCATCTTTGACATTTCAGGTGAGATCACAAAAGAAAGAAGGAACTATGCACAAAAGGAGCTGACTGAGTCATGGAAAATGTTGGGAGCCCATGCCAGTAGGATATTTTTTCAATGATCTCATGGATTGCCATCACCACCTGGTCTGTTTTATCCTTCCTTCTCCCCCATCACCAACAGCGAGAGCTCCCCACCATGAGTTCTGCAGACAAAATGTAAGATTGGAGGTTGAAATCTGCAGCTCTGCTGTGCCTGGGTCACAGGTTTTGGTGTGTTGTGCTCAAAGACAGTCACACCTGTGTCATGGTGGTGGCCACAGGAGGACCTGACATGTGAGGAAACTTTGATACCATATCCAAATTCTTACAGAAATCTGGAGAAAAAAAAAAAAGTAGAGAACACCAGAGCAATCAAGGACAGTGACTGAACTTTCTGCTTCAGCTTTCCTGATGAATGGCTGAAATGAAGGTGTGTTTCTTGAAATGGACTCTCTCCTTGGTCAGTCACCCAGCCTGTGAGGGCACTGCACTCTGAAGTGTGCCTGTGAAACTGCCCATCTGACTTCACACTGCATGAAAGCACTTAATAAATAATTAATTTATACCTCCAAACAAGTTTTAATTGCACTATCATATACCCTCCCTACCCACTGATATCAAGAGAGCTCCTCCATTCAGCAGGGGGACACCACTGGTGCTTGGTTTTCCTGAGCTTGGTTTGATCAATAAAAGCACAGGTCAGCAAAGGCCACAGCCTAAGAACTGTGCCAGACCTTACTGACAGTGTTGTCTTGTGCTGACCCAAGGTGGGACCATTGCAAAAACCTCTCGTTCATTTTGACAAGTCATCTCTCAAATGCCCAAGCTCATTAAGCTTATTACTCTGCCTGATGAAAGAGATATAAAAACTCTCTGCTACACCGACTAATCCCCCAAATAAACACGAGCCAGGCTTCAACTTTGGCTCTCTCAAAGAGTGTGACATTGAATTGCAGTTCTCTGTCTCATCCTAAGAAGCTCAGCTGCTGTGCTGGTAGAATCTCACTGCACGGATTGTGCTCAGATGTGGCACTCATAAACCAGACATGTGGCATCATTCACCCTTTACTTCAGAACACCTGTCCATGTTTCTAGACCACTCTAGGGCTGTGGGATGACTTCTGAAACAAGTCAAGGGCAGATTAGTGAATGCTAGCTGTGCTTGCATAAAGGCACTGGTTCCAGCCATCATCTCCATGGACCAAGCCTAGGAAGGATGCTGAAAAACTCCAAGCTGGCTGTGGGACACATCTTGTCTTCTGGCCATTGCATAACTGTGCTGTCCTTTACTTATTTTTGTTTCATTTTGTTTTGTCTTAAATGCAAAAACTAAGAAAAGGAGTGGGAAGGTAAAGACAGAGACTGAAATAATCTTGCAAACACTATGATTTCACCTTTTATGGTAGGTATTGTTGTTGCATTTAGCCTACATTATGGCTTTGGCTAGTATTTGATCTCAGACTCAATACCTGAACAGATTTGCCATAGCAAAATACTGTTTTTAATGTTGTTTTCTTTAAGTAAGTCTGAGTGTGATTATTGTGACTGGAGAAAATAACACACTGTTTGTTTTGTTTTGTTTTAACTGAATTCATAACATATGTTTGTAATAAATGGACTTGGGCAGTTTTCCTGGTGATAAATGGGCCAAAATTTGAAATTATTACAGCCTTGATGAAATTTCATCACTGCAAAGTCCAACAAAAAAAAAAAAAAACCCAAAACCCCCAAAATCAATGTGTGAAAGTTAACAACTGAGTGGAGTGAGGGACCTTGGGGGCAGGATTTATGGCTGCCCAGAATATGGGGGGACAGCGAGCAGTGGAAATGTGTGCTCAGAGCTCCTGAGGCCCCCAGCAAGTGTGTGCCCTGTTGCTGTTGCAGGGCTGCAGAGGGCTCAGCCATCAGCCACCTGCATTTCTGCTCAGGAGCAGCAGTTCCCACTCAGACCACCTACTTTGAAACCAAAGCCAGTTAAGGCAACATTTAACAGCTCTGGCTCAAGACAGTGATGCAAACTGCCTGTTACCCAGGGAGCCGGAGCTGAAGGACTTCTTTGGCTGGCTGTGCCTCCAGCTTTGTCTGAAAAGTTCACCGAGTACCTCTAAATGCAGTGTGTTGTTGATGGGCTGAGCTGATGAACAGAATTTCCCTGGGGAAATTTCATCTCAGCTCCCACCACCCCTCATTTGATGACAGAAAGTCTCGGATGGACAGCAAAAACACTGATCTCTGACTACAGAAACTGTCTTTTGTAATGGATTTCACAAAACCAAAGACAAGTTTGCTGATTAGAGTTGCTTTACAGTGCATGTGCTCTGCTTCTGCCTCTTCCATCTTGAAAAACAGGAGAAAATGTCACCCTGTGCCCTTCACATTTGCAGGGTATACAGAGTCTCTAGTTCTGTGGGCTCCCCAGGTTCACCTCCCCTGCTCTGCAGCCATCACAGCTCAGATGGGACAGTTGTCTCCATTTCTTTATTGTGATTTCCTTAGTAAATTAGACTAAGCCTTGGACTTAATCCCAGCACAGTAAGCATTGACTGAAGCAGTGAAAGCCTTGAGGGAAAACCCCACAAGAACATTTTAGAATCAAAGCTTCTAAAAGCAACTAAAATTATAAAACAATAAAGTCTACAACATAAGGGCCCCACCCTCCAGCTTATCTTTTTTGAACCTGTGCTTGCAAAGAGCATCCTTGGGTTTACTTCTTTGTTTCTTGCTTCGTGAGAAAGGACTTCTGGTACTTTAACTCTCTTCTGATCTGTTTATTTCAGGGATATGAGTGGACGAAACAACTCTGCTGTTTCAGCCTGTGGTCAGGAAATATGCAGATGTTCTGAAATGACTCTGATTCAATGTCAAGAAGTTTTTCATCTTGATAGGCTATTACTTCCCAGATTGTTTTTCCAACTAAGCAAGTGAAAACATTTGTACAGAGAATAATTCTTTATTACACAGAAAATGATTATTCCTGTCAGTTCAGCTCCAGTTGCTGGTGTTCTTACACACAACAAGCCAGATCGTGGGGATGGGGAGCAGGGGGCCAGGGGAGGTGAGAGCTAAGTTAACATGACCAGCCACACTCCCTCTTGCACACAGAGCAGCTCTGTGAACACCTCATTTGGTCTGTGGGATGTGGTCACTGCTTGGGCCAATGGCCACAGCCCTGCTGAGTCCCTCCACACCTGCCACACTGACAGGAGAGACAGAACCTCTCAGGACACTGATCTGTTGGGTTGGACACATGTTGTCTGCCAGTGGGTGATGGGTTTTTCCTTGGCTGAGGGCTGGGTTGCACTTGCTTCTGGGTGGCACATCAGACACTGTTCCTTTTGCATGAGAAGGATGTCCCAAGCCTTTCATTTACAGTCCCACTGACAACTGTGCAAAGAAGTAATGCAGCTGTTCTTATAGACCAATACTACACCTTAGGCAGACCTTTCTAAATTGTCGTTACTGATAATGCTTCCCATCTTTACAGTTTTGCTTAGAAATGGCATTATTTGTAATATATTTTAACTCTCTTCTACTTATGAGTCCCATACGAAGAAGTTTTGGTGCAACTACAGACAATTATTATGTTGCAGTGGGAAAAGCTGTACTTTTCCATACACCATAAACCAAATGGGGTCAAATTATACTTCTTACACATATGTGCTACAGGGTGTACTGTTAATGGGAGGATGTCCTCAGCAGAAACTACAGAAGTTCTTAGCAAAGACAGTGTCTGCACACACCAGAGACTGCAAAGACAGCAGCAAAAGGGCTGCAGGCCTCTACTGAGTAGCAGTTTCTGGGGGAAGGATGTTATAATGTCATTCTGTTCTCAGCCAAGAACAGCACTTTGTGGTGTGTTGTTCTTAGGATACCCTGTAAGGAAGGCAACACAGACTGGTGGGAGTTCAAAGGATATATCCTTCGTGATTACCACACAGGCACATTAGAGCCAGGTACTATATCTCAAGGCAAACTCTTTTGATGACTTCCAGTTACATTTCCAGTTGACATTGCTTTTGAATCATGATTGTAACTAAATCCTTTAAAGTCTTATGGAAAAGGTATGTTCCTTCCACAGTATCTGAGGGCCCTAAAGCTGCACAATATACTGAGACTATGGAGTCTTTGATTATAGAAGTAATTACATTTAAAATTTTTTTAAACTTGTTAATAAAGACATAAAACATACAGCTTCATACTTTGCTTTAATTTGTTGCAAGTTTTCACTAAATCCACAATATCCTGGTACATGAATATGAATGCACTGTGTTTGAAGCTACTCTGGTTTAACTGCATAAATGCAAAGTAGTGCTGGGAGGGTTGTGAAGCTCATTTCTGGAGCTTATTATGATCTGTTTCAAAGGTGAAGGGGGGTCAGAAAGGGAGATAGCTATGAGAGAGACACTCCTCAGAGAAAGTCCAGAGGGGTCTCCCAGTCCTTAGACTCCTGGAGGAACTAGAGATGTGTTCTGGATCCAAGAAACAGCCCACCATTACTTCTTCTTGCCTTATTCCTTCAGGCTTCAGGCTTTAATTCCCAGAGGTTACTCATTGAAACATCAGCTCAGGTCCTTATTTGAAATTTCTTTAGGTTCAGATAGCATGATGAATAACAGAATTCATCTTAAGGTCTTGCCTTGTGAGCTTCCTTGTCTATATAGAGGAAAGACAGGTTTCAAATACTGAGTTTTTCTCTCTCCAGGAAAAAAAGTCGAAGACCCACAGTCAATATAGCAACAGGAACATTCCTGTGGTGCCAACAGTAAAAAAAAATGTGCTCCAAAACGAAAGGTCAGTGATGCTAGAGGCCATACAACTTTTCTTTATAATGACATCCTTCATATGATTGGCTTCATAGAGGTTAATTTTCAGAGGTCTGCTGTGATCACACATTTTAGGAAAGACATGCAGAAAATGTTATTCTCCTTTCAAATAAGAACTATAATATACTCATACTTGTGCTGTTAAAAGCACAGATCATAAAACACAAATTCTACAAGGTGGCCTCCCTGGCTCTGCTATTCTACAGCTTACTCAGTTCATTTTTAAACATTTACATTTGTTCCTCAGACATTAACATACCTTTTGCTCTGCCATGCACTGTGAAAAAATTTGTGCTCCTAGGACAAGCCAATGAAGTAAAAGTTCATAAAACTACTCAGACTCACAGCTGTAACTTGAAGCAATTTTGACCTTTCATGGGAGGAGAGAAAACAGAGAGGAAGAAGGGTATGTGTATATTCATTATAGGCCTTAAAGTTTACAGAAACACAGGTTCCCAAGAGCCTTCTCAATAATGGTTTTAGTCAAATATTTATATTTCTATAACTTTATGTGTTTAATGATTTTCCCCATTAAGGTTTTTGTGGTTTACCAAGGAAAATCCAAATATTCTTGATGATGATTGGTGAGTTAAAATCTCTTGTAGCAAGACAGTGTATAAAAACCTCTCCAAATAACTGCCTTTTTCACACATCTGGAAAGACTCCATTTTTTTATCTGCTAGAGCCTTACAAGGGCAGCTTATTGCATAAATAAACAGAAGAATACATGCAGTCACAGAATGACTGAATTGAGTATAATCTTACAAAAACAAACCCTGTCTCAATACTCCTTTGTTTGTTGCTTTTTGGCGTGTATTGTATAATCATTACTGCCCCCACTTTCTCCCTGATGTGAAACATGTCCAGGTGGTCAGCAGCAAGGCCAATGCTTGCCTTAGCAATGCAACCTTCTGGAGCTGAGTGCATCCTGGGAATGGGATCTCTGATTCTCACTCACTTTCCACCAGTGATGGTAAGAGCACCATCACTGTTCAAGGACTTATAGAGGATGTACATAAGAAATCTGACTTCCTGAGGAACCAGTTACTTTTTCTGAGAAACTCTACAAGGAAGGATCTGAAATATAGAATCATAGAACCATTTTGGTTTGAAAGAACCTCCATGAACATCCCAAAAAATACTTTGTAGTGGAACACTAATTCTGTCAGATGAAAGGAGAAAGTTCATGAACTATCATAGGGGAGAAAATATTCCCAGAAACCAGAGGGAATTCACTCTTGTGTGAATTAAAACCATTTCCTAGTGTCCTGCAGATCCATCTGTGAATACCTCTTGCCACTGACAGAAGATGCTGTCACATTATTCCCACTCAACAGGCACCCTGTAGGATGTTACCTCCTGCTCAGTCTTTTGGTGGGAAGGGAACTGTGCTGCTGCAGCACCCCAAGCCCAACTATAAATGTCTGTTTCATACACTTCTTGGTGAAACATGACCTTGCTCGGCCAGGACTGCATTACAAAATCTGGCACCTACTGGCACTGAAAAGATCAGAGCACTCTGAAAGCATAGGATGTACTTCCATGTGTAGAAGGTACATGGCATTATAGCTATGGCAGCAGAGATACTTTAGTTTCTGTGTATATTTGTAATTTCAACAATTATATTTAGTAGAGCAAAACAGAAAATAAAAGGTATTAAATGTATTTTCTTATTCCTATCAATCTTAATCTGATTCTAGAAGCAATAAAAAAGCACACAAAAAACTGAGTAGTCTAATCAGATGACATTTACTGGAAACACATTTTCATTTCAATCTGTTAAGATAACTTTTATTTTTTGAGTCATGATTTCTGTGATACAGCTCTATCTATTCACCCTGTTTCAGCAAATACCAGCTACTCAGATAAAGGCTTATCTCCTGCATTTCTTGGAGCTTGGGAAAACAAGGAAGTGACTTGCCAGTAATGCCTTTGGCAGAGTTCACCATTTAGGAACATTTCTGTGATGCTGCCACTTAAAGTGAATGTAAGGTAGGAAGTGTGTGCCTGAAGTTGTCTTGTCTGCAAGTATTTCTGTGTTGGGTGAAGGAATTAAGTTCCAATATGTAAGTAAAGTTCAGCTCAAACTCTGGAAACCCAAAACTGAAAATAATATTTCAGCTTGGCATCATCTTATCTGTAGGCTCTGTGCTCCCCCAGGCACAGCAGTTTGGAAATGAGAAACCTCAGGCTGCAATTGCTCAAAGCTTAGGGCTCCACATGCGGGGTGACGTGGTTCTTGCTCTGCTTCTGCAGTGGCTTTGACAAAGGAGGGAGGCTGAGGTGGGATGCTGTGTCAGGGACATCACACATTCAGCTGCCTGTGCAGCGCCGAGCCTGCTCTGGCACCCTGGGACTCAGCAGTTCAGAGGGGCCGGCGCAGGGCAGGGATACTCAGCATGTGTAACACAGCAAGGGAAACCAGAAGAGAAGCCATGCAGCTTCACAGGAGACCTGAGCTACCCCCATAGTCAGCTAGAAATGTAGGAAGCAGATGGAAGGGTCACAAAACCAGAAGTTCTGGGACACAAGCACAACATTATGAAGTAAGGACCTCGACCTGTGCAACTGCAAATGTCATCTTTCATAGCCACCCGTGTCCAGCCAAAAATAAACCCACAGACCTCAGGGACAGGAACAGGGGCAGAGTGCCTGGCAGTGCTCCTGAACACCAGCTGGGGAGCACAGGGGCATTAAACACCCAGAAGAGTAACACATAGTTTTGCTTGTCTTTAGAAAGTTAAACCAGTTCCAAAATGGCAAACACCCGCATATATTGAAGTCAGCTTTCCACATTTATGGAGCTGAGTACTGAAAAGGACTCATTTAGGGGAGAAGACAGTGAGCTATTTTGGTAGGACCCTTCAGATGCCATGGTTTAAATGTGTTCACCAAGTTAACCCAGCTCTGCTTCTCCGAGTTGTGTGCTGCAAACATCCCTCCCCACACCCCGATCAACCCTGCCATTGCCATTTGCCACACATCTCATTTCACCTGTGCTGTTCTAAGCTGTGTCCTCCACATATTGCTGTAGACTGGAGCAAAGCATGAATGGGGCTGGGGATGGAAAGCAGGACTGGGAGAAGGACAGAGAAGAAGGAAACTGCAGATATCAGCAACTACCAAATTTCCTCTGGAGGTTTGACATTTCTAGTAGAAATAAGTCAGTGCCCTGGCAGTGAACACAGTATATAGAAGAGACATACCCAAGCTGACTTTAAAGGTACTGTCAGCATCCTCAAACCCATGGAGAGTGGAGCTGGTTACAAAATCACCAGAGCTGCTAGTGAATGCTCAGCTCTGAACCACTATGGAGAGAGAGCTGTCAACATCTGGACCTGCCAGTCTAATGCTAGAATGGCCACATCACTCTGCAACAAAACCAAATGGAGCATGTGGACACATCTACAATGAAAGATGCATCTTTGCTGCATCTTCTTTTGAATCTTAACCTGCTACCTGTCGCCTGGCACATATTTGCACATTCTCTTTGGGGCAGTAAGTCCAAAGCATACAACAAAGGAGATGTAGTTTGATTTTTTAAATTATTTTTATTTTGTCGGGTTTTTTCCTTCTCTTGGTGTCAACTCATTCCTTCCAAAAGGTAAAAATATCTATAAAGAAAAAATTGCCATGTCTTTGCAGAAAATTCAGCAAAGTGTTGTACTCAAGTTTACGTAAAATGTGATACTGGTTCCAGTCCTAGGGCATCCATGCAAACCTCTTTTTTAATTTTACTGATCTAATACCATTTAGTTTTGCCTTGGAAAAAAAGATGGTCATGAAAACCAAAAGTAACAAAAGCAGAACAGTGAGAAGACATAATTTCCATTCCACAAGAAATACTGATATTTGATATCACTTTGCCTGAAATCAGAAAACAACTGATTTTCAACTGAAGTTGGAATATTTTTATAGAAACAACTACACACTTTAGGTCACTGAAAGAGCTTGAGTTTGGGAAAATGAAAACACTTCAGTGTGGTGGTGTCCAAGCCCCGTGGGGCTCAGACTCCTCCTGTCACTCGAGCCCTAGCCATCCAATGGCTGGGTGACACTGGGTCAGATAATGCCCAGGAGGAGGAGGATGAGATTTGAGCCACCCAAGAGGCGCGTTGGAGCAGCCCGGGGGGTGCCGGTGGGGCAGTGCTGGGGAGAACCCAGCCTCCTCTTCTGGAAAGTTCTGGTCTACCTCGATGGCAATTGGATGTCTATGAAATCCCTTCTATTTAGTGTGTTCTGACTTGTTGTTCCCAAATGCCTGTTACTGCTCGCTGGTTCTCTATTCGTTGTTGTGGTTTTCCCCCACCCCTGTTCTGTGCAGTATAAAACATCGTGTCAGAGTGTTTTGTACTCGGAGAGCTCCCTGGAATTATCCCGCATTAAACTTCCTCCCTGCTGGACCTACCCCGTCTCTCCCTCCTTCCCTCTTGGACTTGCTTTTAACTCTGGTGCTCTGGGAGGCTTCTACCTGCCGCCCCCGGGGCCGGCTGCCAGGTCAAAGGGGCGAATGAGCCTCCTGTGGCTGGAGCAGGAGCAGCGTGCGCCCTGCAGGAGCCGCTTGGGACCCCCGGTACACGGGCTGTGCGGAGCCCCGACCGCCAGCACCGAGCTGTCCCGGGGAGTCCCGACGGACAGTTCAGTACAGACTGAATGTCGCCTCTTCAATTAATATTTGCTTCAGTTTTATTCTATTTCGAAAACGAACTCTAGAAAAAAATTCAAATGAAAAATAGAATTTTGAGTCAAGTGTATGATTTCCCCTAATTTCTCAAGAAAAATGTACTGAAATATTTTCCGATGCAGAAAAAAATCCTTAATGCACAGCTTACATCCATAATGCAAAAGGCAAAAAAAACCCCACAGTCAGATAAATCTTGGGCTTGAGACAATAACCCAGGCTGTGGAAAGGTTGTTAAAATCAGGAGAGTGTTCTGGTGTGAACAGCTGTGGCAGAATCACAGAATCATAGAATGGCTGAGGCTGGAAAAGACCTTTAGGATTACTGAGTCCAACTGTAAACCTCACACTGCCAGGTCCACTCATCTTTTAGCAGCATTCTTAGGATAATCCTTCTCCCCTAGCATTCACTTCGATGGAGAGAAATAAGCTGTCAGTAAGAGCACAGCTTTTCCCAGCAGAAATACGTGGGCTTTTATGAAACTGTCTGTGTATGAAGCACTTACAAAAACCCCTCAGCGAAGGCCTCGCTTACGGCAAACTGCCTGGAGCTTTTGTCAGCAAAACACGCAAGAAAAGGAAAAGTCATCCTAGATAACTCTACCTAATGGTCTCTCCTGATTTTGTTACCCAAACAAAAACCAAAACAAATCCCTCCTCCATCCTCCACCCTTTCCCTCCTACGTTAAAAGAGAGGCAGCAGCCTGCTCAGGCTATAAAAATTCACAGTCTTTTCACAGCCCCAGTCCCCAAGGACTGGTTGAGCAGCCAGCTCCCCACTAACCTCCTTCCAAAGAACACCCCCACCCCTAGTGAGTGAGTCATTTTCTCAGGGCTCCCCAGGGTGTTCCAGGCTGCTTTTGCCCAGAAATCCTGCTCTGCTGCTCCAGGCTTCCCACCTGTGAGGAGGTGGCCTGCAGGAGACCGGGGCACATTTCGGTTACCTCCCCATCTACCAGATACAGGGTGGGGTCTCTCACACTCCTACACTGAATGATGTCAAAGCTATTTTTCTTTTTTTTCTTTTTAACTTAAAAATAAAAAATCCTCTGTGTTTACATTTCAGGAACTTTTCGTTCTCCTTTGCAGGCTTTGTATGTTGTATTGAACTGGTGAATCTTTCTCATTCACTGAGGCTGATTGGAAAATCTTCAATATTACATTTTTGGTTTTTTTTCAGTTGGAAAATGCAGTTCTTTTAAAATCAAAATACCATATGTGAAATCACTGCAGTTATGTTTGAATCTTCTTTTGAAAGTGAACCAGGAATAAATGGTCTGACTCAGCTGAAATCTCTATTCCACTTCAGCATTTTTTGTGATGAGTCTTTGTCCCATTTCAGCATTTGTTATGATGAGTCTCTTGAGTATTCCATTCAAATAAACCTTGAGTTTATGACATTTTTCTATTTCGTATGTTGTATGCCTCTACGAAAATGTCCCAAATCAAAATGAAACACTTTGTTCAGTCCAACAAGATTCATATCCAATTTCTTTTAAACACAGTTTCAAAACTTGGTGGTTTTGTTCTGAATTGACAAAAAAGTTCTTTTACAGAGATAAAAAAATGTGAATTACAACCAAATGCCTGTGTGAGGAGATTGCTTGGGTAATGTCTATTTTTTAAAGCTGCACTTGTGGAAAACCACCTGTGACTGTCTGGCTGTGACTGTAATTAACTGACCAACACAGGAATTTATAGCACACAACCTGCAGTATTTACTTTCCATCCCTTCCCCATCAGTGCTGATCTCCAGGATTTAGTGCTTTGCAACTCTCAGTATTACATCACTGAATTTGCAGGCCCAGACCATCTATCCACAAGCCTGCGAGAAATGTTTGTACCCTGAGTGAGGGGGCTGGAGCTAACAAAGTGTGAACAAAGGAGTAGAATGCTGGCCAAAACCAGTGCTTTGAGGAAATAAATTCGCTAGAAGCATCAAAGAACAAGGGGATTTCTTAAGTCCCTCTCCACTCTGCAGTAGCCTTGGATAGCTACTTTCCCCACTAGATGATGTTACCTTCCTTGGAGGATTCATGCCTCGAACTCTGCTGAGAAAGAGGGAAACTGTGCCATTGAAAGTACAATGTTAGCAGCAACATTACGTTTTCCGGATTTATTTTCTGTCCTTATTGCTCTGATTATGTCCAGGTCAAGAAATGACCAGACATGAGCTGGACATGTGCACTTTCCAGCCCAGAAAGGCTGGGCTGCATCAAAAGCCCCATGGGCTGCGGGTCAAGGGAAGGGATTCTGCCTTTCTTCTCCACTGTCCTGAGACCCCAAGAACTGCACCCCTCTCTGGGCTCCTCAGCACAGGAAGGACATGGACCAGTTGGAGCAAGTCCAGAGGAGGCCACAAAGATGATCAGAGGGCTGGAGCACCTCTCCTATGAGAGGCTGGGAGAATTGGGATTGTTCAGCCTGGACCTTATTGCACCTTCCAGTACCTGATGGGTGCTTACACGAGAGCTGGAGAAAGACCTTTTATATGAGCATATAGTGACAGAAGAAGGAGTGAGGGCTTTACACTGAAAGAAGATAATTTCAGAGTGGATATTGGAAAGAAATTCTTGACTGTGAGGATGGTGAGGCACTGGCACAGGTTGCCCAGAGAAGCTGTGGATGTCTCATCCCTGGAAGTGTTTAAGGCCAGTGGAGCCCTGAGCAACCTGATCTAGTGGAAAGTGTCCCTGACCATGGCAGAAGGGTTGGAACTGGATGATATTTAAAGGACTTTTCCAATCCAAACCATTCTGTGATTCTAATATTGACCTGTTCTCCTGCTGCTGGCATGAAATTCAGCAGAAAATCTGGGAAGTGCCCACATGCTGAGACTGATCAGGAGTCATGGAGCTGGGGAGATGGCGCTGTACAGATTCCATGGTAATGGTGGGGAAGTCACAAATGCCAGTAAATATTTAACTGAGGTCTCTGAGAGTTGCTAATTGATTTTTAGCAACTCTCTGACACACAAGTGACTGCCTGCCCACAGACTTTACCAAGCCCTGCTTTCACAGGATTATGGAATCAAATAAGTTGGAGAGGTCCTTTGAGATCATAAAGTCCACCACCACTTTGCATAGTGCACAGAAAAAGGGTGAGAAGTTTAAACCCTAAACCCTAAACCCCTAAACTTGGGGTTCTTTTCAGAGGATGAGAATGTTTAAGACAAAAATCCAAACTGTTTTCATGCAAAGATAAGTTTGGGAGATTTTGAATGTCCAAATAGATTTCATGTAAGTTTTAACACCACTGGAGAAATCATATCTCTGACTGTGCAGCAGAACTAAATCATCAATTTTGCTTCACAAAGCTGCTTTTTATTGTGCAAGGACAGCAGGGAAAACCCTCAAAGAGCTCCCCAAGCAGGAAGCATCCAGAGAGAGAGAGATGTTGTGACTCATCTCCGTGGCAACTGGGGCTGATGACGTGAGTGGACACTCTGGATTATTCTTGTTTAGCAACAAGAGTACAATTCACAAATACATGTTTGGTGACTAGAGTGTTACAAATAAAATGATCAATTGTCTGCAGATCCTTATCCATTGAATTAGCCAGTAAATCTGTTGGTGATGCAGATTACTGGAAACCAACATGGTTAATAACAGGAGCTGCTGTTCTGCTGGTTTAATTTTCCTTGTAATATGTAGATAGGCAGAAGGAAGTTATAGTATCACTAGAGGATTTTGTTCTGGAAGAATTAGGAGGTTACTTCAATTGTTATTTATTTTTTAGGATGCAGTCTACATTGACAGGTGTTAAAATCTCTGCCTGTGTGATGACCCTCTCCTGGGCTGTGACAGAGGTGTGATGTGGGAGCCCAGAGCTGCCAGCTGTCCACCACCATCTGTCAGCAAAAGGAAACAACTGTTAGGTTTGAAGCATTGGGGTGTTTTTTCACATCTGCATGAACTGCACACACAGTTGCAGCCAGAGTGTGCACTCAGGCAAGAACAGGCTTTTCACAAACTACTCTAGCCATTGAATTTCTTTACTGAGTATGGAAAATGCATATTGTGGTAATGATGTCCTTTTTATAGATCCTTTCTAAGCAACATGAAGAAATGCCCTGCTCTGTGACAATTAAAAATGTCTTTACTTTTCTTCCTGAAAAAGAGATTATTTCCTGTTTTAAAAGGACCCACACCCCTACCTGATGCATCCCACCTGCATTTCTATAATATCTCTCTATTTAATCTGTAGCATTTTCCCACGTGTCCAAAGAGTAACACTTTTCTTCAGAGTGCCCTTGCCAAGCTATGTGCACATCTCCACCGGGGTGGCAGATCAGACCCTTGGAGCAGCTGTGCTCTGTAGCTGAGTCATAGCAGACAGCAGTGCTGCAATGGAGAGGATGTCCTTTCACTCAAGTAGCTGTCACTGTCTAACTCATACCTATGACCAGACTGGAGGTATGTGAGGTCAGACTGAGATGTCTGAGATGAAATATCTAAGCTGACTGTGACTCTAGAGGCAGGAAGCACAGCTAGATGAACCACCACTATGATATTTTCTTTGTTGCTGTGACCTGTAAACCTTTATCTACTAATCAAAGTACTTTTCAAATTATTTTCCATATCTCCTTTTTGCAATCAGACAGACTTTTCCCCTTCCCCTTCATGGGGGAAGCCCCCTACCTCAATTGATAGAGTGGCTTCCAGGTAAGAACACAAAATAATAACACAAAATAGTTACATCCATTTCGGAAGCATCTCATGTGAGGCAGCAACTCAGAATGGGAAAATCAATTCTTTTTGCTGAACTGTGGGTCCATTGTAAAATACATCTTCACCAATATTAAAACAGAACTGTGGTAGGGAGAGAGTGAGCAACAGGCAGCCTAGCACAGCATGAGATAGCCTCACACATAAAAAGCCCTACTGAAAGGTACACAGGGCAAAATCCTCCACCAGAACCAGAGGAAACAAAAGTCACCTCCATGCTGAAGGAGGCTGTTTCCAAATGAAAGTGGTCTGGCAGTTCTCCTGGAGTGAGCAAGTATCTGGCTGCACAGCAATTTGGACAGCTTATCTCCCTGTTTGCCTGGCAGCTGGAGATGCAAGACATGCTTCATTAAGAAGGATCACTAGATAGGGATGGGCTTGATTTTTAAAACAGAAAATAATCAACAGTCCTGTTACTTTAAAGTATCAGTTTTCTTTGGAAATTTAGCAAATGCCTGGTAACAATTACCATATTTTAATGGTTATCAACAAAGGGAATATATAAGTCACAGTAAGATTTTAGAAAATCGTTGGTGGTTCTGAAAATGTAGATTTTTGGTGCATGACTTGCATCAGTTCTCCAGTGCCTGATTTTCAAAGGTCCAAATGTTCAGTGCTTTCAGAAAATGAGATACATTTATAACTTGGATCAAAAACCAGGAGGCATTCAAACACATAAATTTGAAAATCTTGACATTGTAGGGGCTATTTGGGCCTGCTTATCCAGTTAACTTCCCATTATGTGTATGGCTACCAAATGGACTGTCAGAACTGTGCCTGTACTCCTGCCACTGTTGTCTTACCAATCCAGAGAGTTCAAGTATCATAAATCAGCTTCTTGTCTCCACCAAAAAAAAAAAAAAAAAAAAAAAAAATTCTAAATTTTTAAAAAAT
>VXAC01005588.1:463700-503191 GCA_013399225.1 Rhipidura dahli | reverse complement strand
AAAAAAAAAAAAAAGAAATTGCTAAATTTATAGATACTTTTCTCCAAAACATTTGAGTTGATCTACAAGACCTAATGAAGTACCTTCCAATTCAGACTATTCTGATTGACTCATCCTAGTCACGTGTGAGTTCAGCATTCCCAGCAGGCATAGGAAAGAATTCTTCCAGCTTTCTCCTGCCCATGCTGTTGTAAAGTTGAGCTTCCCAAGGTCCCACAGGCTCCAGCTGGCTCTCAAAGTTCATATCAAACTGAACTACTTTCTGCATGTTGAAGCAATTTTCAGGTCTTATGCAGATAAAAAGTTGGCATCAGTTGGCCATCCCTTCCAAGGCCATCCTTGTCTATTGCTGGCACTAATTTTATGCCTGAGTGTCTCAGCTGAGGCCACTGATCTGAGCCTTGGACAAGCAATGACCAGGCAGGAACCTCTCCTCAAGCAATTGCAAACTAAATGTAAGACCAGGATCATAAATAGATATAAACAACCAGAAAGAAAGAGTGAGACAACACTGATCAGAGAGAAAGGCAGAATATCCATGATTTTAGCAGTCTACCAGCTTTTACAGTGGGACAGGGACTGATGAGTTTAACTTGCGGAGTTTACAGGAGCTCTTTCTGAGACCAGGAGGAAGCTTGGGGGAAGAATGATGAAGGTTCTATTTGAAATTACACAAATAAAAGGTGAGTTGTTCAGAGTTGGAAATGGATCTTCCCACAGTGAGCAGTAGATGATAAACAATCCAGCTGAAGATAATGAAGATCCCTGAAGGCACAGATATCAGTGTGGTGGATTAGTTAGAGAACATTGGTTTGGAAACATTCAGAGAAACAGGAATGCTAACTGTTCGTGCCCACTTTAGCTCCCAGTTAATTTCTACAACATTTCATATATTTAATCAGAATCCCACAGCTGCTATTCACAATCAGTGCTGTCCTCAGTCTGCTCACTTGTTTTCGGTCCCCAGCTTCACTCCTGTGCCTCAGGTGTTATCCATCTTTATAACTTAAGTTTTCAGCCCTCAAGCATCTGGTGTCAGGGACTGCTCTTCCTTTCCCTGGCCACAGCTCAATCCAGTTTCCCCTGCGCACTCTATAAGATTATCACAATCTTTTTCTGTGTCTAACAAAGAGGTCAGACCAGGCAAACAAAATTCATATCCTTCCACAGTGCTCAAGTACATTTGCCCACAGGTGAAATGGACTGACCTCTTCACAAGTGTGTGATATAATATGGATATTTCCAACTTCAATTAATAGAAAATAATTATTATTATCAGAAAATCTAAGTGAAGGTTTAACATTTTCCAAGCTTGTAAAAACAACCTCAAACTTTTATTTTCACTTTTCATTCTGAGGAACTCAAATACTTTTAGCTGAGGTAGGAAGATGTTGAGATAATTGCTTTGAGAATCAGATGGCTGCAGTCAGAGGGTGAAGATGTACAGGACTGGTATTAAACCAAAAAGTATAGCTGCAAAATAGCAGTCAAGCTTTAATTGCTCTCAGGTCTGAAATGACAACAGTGATCTTCCCAACTCAATAACAGGTTAATAATAATTCCTCCAGGTTTGACTTGACCATTTGAGAAAAAAACAGGGATAAAAACTTATGGGAAAATGATGGGTAAGGGATTTTCCAGCAAAGTGAACGAGAATTTTGAACAGTATGTGACAGAGACAAACAGACAATCATTAACAAGACCAGTGATGTTATTTAATTTTAGAAAAACCCCAAACACCAAATTATGTCATTGTGTATTTTAAATTTCTTCAGAAAGAGATTGGAAAGAAAGCCTGTGGCAAGGGAAGGTAACCAAAACAAATCTTCTCTATTTTAAGAAAGTGAGGGAAACTAATATCCCTGTGTCCACTAGAGCTCTCTCATATCCCAGATTTGTCAGGTGTATTTAATTCCTGACAATGAACAAAAATGCATCTCAGTGCGAGGTTAAGAGAAGTAATATTGCTGAATATTTGTTTTTGCAAGATTTCTTTCATTTTTTACAAGAATTTTACATCTTTTACAAGAATAGTCTTTGAAAATCATGTTATGGAAGTCTAAAAAGTATTTGTATCCAGCACCTAAGGAATTAGAATTCTTTGTGAGCACAGGGCTGGATTTATTACTATATCCACTTTGGTAAACTAGTCTGGGTGGGTAGCTGACCCCTGCCATTTTATGGCTCACTGGCTCTTTGACAGCTACTTCTGGGTGGCTGTAGGTTATGACACAAATGTTTCTTCAGTGACCATTTACCTGCTCCCTTGTGCATTTCCCTTCCTTAATGTCTCTGTGGCTTCTCATGAAGGACTGGAAAGTCACCATGTGTGAGTTTGTAAGATCACGGGGCAAAGGGAAGTGACTGACTAACAAAAGATCCCAAACAACTTCTGCTCTTTCTGTAAGGGTCACATACAAGGAGTTTGTTTCAGGAACTTCTTTAAAATATGAGAAAGCCCCACCATGCTCATGTTGCCTATCTCATCTTTTTTCCTGGATTTTGCATGCAAATATAATGCTGATTGGAAAAAAGGAATGTTAGAACACTTAATTCTTATTAGGCTTTTCAGTGCAAACTAAAAAGGAATGTGTCCTGCTCAGTGCCTTTGCTCTGTTTAATCAGAATAAGATGAAACGTTTGTTGAGAGATTTCTGCAGAAACATTGTGAAATTTATTCATTGATAATTTGTGAAAAAAATTTCTGCATTTCAAAAATTAAGGAAGCCAACAAGGTTCATTTATTTCTTCATTCTACGTTTCCTGTAAAAGCTAATCTAGAAATTCTCAAGAATATATTGCATGTAATTCATCTGTTATTAATTAGGGATGTTATCCCTTTTTGCAACTGTAGGAGCTGTTTTGACACATCAGAAAGAAGGGATCCTGACCTGAATATGTATCTCTGAATTGCTGATAGGTGAGAATTGCTGCTCATAAAAGCTGTGTAGTAGTTCCAGTCATGACATTTGATTTAGCATTTTTCACCAAGTGAATTCAAATAATGTTACATTATGGAAACAAAACTGAGCAATATCTGCTTTAGAAGGCTTTGTGTACTGCTTTGTTAAGAAAACTCCTGTAACAGACACAGGCCCCCAGAGCACAGCCTCTCCCTCAAGGTGGTTGCTCACGCTCATGTGCTGCACCAGTGATCTCAGCTGGACTTTGCACAGCTTTAGCATCTCTAGGAAGACGAGTTTGCAGAAACGGGGTCAATTTTAAAACCACTGATAATTTGCCATTTTTGCATACTCTTTACTTTCTGTCTAACATCTGCTTTCTGCTATTGTATTTTCAAAACTAATAATTTATACTGTCAAAAAATTACATCTGAAAAGCAGTAGATATCTAAATTTTTTTTGCATTTCTTTCATAAAATACAGTTTCTTAACCAAGACAAGGAGGAGAAGCAGAGCTGTTATTCCACATCCAGGTCAGTGTCCTGTGTTGCCATTATTCTACTGGTTACTCCAGTGGGAGAGCTTTTTTTCTCAATGAAAATGTGTTCATAACAGGTCCATATATGGGAAAAGTCATATTTGAGTGAATCATTCTTTTTCAACTGAAAAAATCCTGATCAGACTTCAAACTGCAGCCATAATGTCACATTGGAAAAAGGTTTTTTGTAATTTGCCTCTTATTCCTTTGTCTCACTCTCTCAGATTGATCAAAAACATGCAGCTCAGATAAGAAAAGCCCTTCCAGTTAAAATGCTGTCACACTGCCTCCCACAGTAAACTCCTGGAAAATCTGGCAGTGCACGGCTTGGACAGGAGCACTCTTTGCTGGGTTAGGAACTGGCTGGATGGCCGGGCCCAGAGAGTGGTGGTGAATGGAGCTGCATCCAGCTGGGGACCAGTCACTGGTGGTGTCCCTCAGGAGTCAGTGCTGGGACCAGTTCTGTTTAATATTTTAATTGATGACATGGATGAGGGTATTGAGTCTGTCATTAGTAACTTTGCAGATGACACTAAGCTGGGAGTGTATGTCGATCTCTTGGAAGGAAGGAGGGCTCTGCAAGAGGACCTGGCATTGTTGGATATATGGACAGAGTCCAATAGGATGAAGTTTAACAAGTCCAAGTGCAGAGTCCTGCATTTTGGCCACAATAACCCCCTGCAACGCTATAGGCTGGGGACAGAGTGGTTGGACAGTGCCCAGGCATAAAGAGACTTGGGGGTACTGGTCAACAGCCAACTCAACATGAGCCAGCAATGCTCCTTGGTGGCCAAAAAGGCCAATGGCATCCTGGCCTGTATCAGGAATAGTGTGGCCAGCAGGACCAGGAAGTCATTCTTCCTTTGTGCTTGGCACTGGTGAGGCCACACCTTGAGTGCTGTGTCCAGTTCTGGGCCCCTCAGCTCAGGAAGGACGTTGAGACACTTGAACGTGTCCAGAGGAGGGCAACAAGGCTGGTGAGGGGCTTGGAACACGAGCCCTGTGAGGAATGGCTGAGGGAGCTGGGGTTGTTTAGTCTGGAGAAAAGGAGACTCAGAGGTGACCTTATCACTCTACAACTGCCTGAAAGGTGGTTGTAGTGAGGTGGGGGTTCGTCTCTTTTTCCGGGCAACAACCAACAGAACAAGAGGACACAGTCTTAAGTTGTGCCAAGCAAAATATAGATTGGGTATTAGGAAAAAGCTTTTTACAGAAAGAGTCATAAAATAATGGAATGGTCTACCTGGAGAGGTGGTAAAGTCACCATCCCTGAACATGTTTAAAAAGAGATTGGATGTGGCACTCAGTGCCATGGTTTAGTTTAGCTGAGGTTTTGGGGCATGGGTTGGACTTGATGATCTTGAAGGTCTCTTCCAACCTGGTGATTCTGTGATTCTGTGATGTCAAGATTGTTTTAAAATTGTGTATCTTAGCTCTTATACAAACAGCATTAAACCTTTCCTTTTTTTTCCAATTGTGTTTTAACTAGAACATTTTTCTCCTCTAAAGAGTGAAAAGATACATTTTCACTCGGCCAAGTCAATAAATGTGCAAAGTTGCCATATTGGTTATTGTTCTTGTAGCAAAGAAATTACATGATATCAAACACACAGTTGTGCCAGCACATTCTCATTTTAGGATACAAGCTTCTTGGGCTTTCATCCAATCAAAAGTCCAGAGAGAAAATGAAAATGTTTGTCTTGTACACTTTATAGTTAATTATAAAGAGGCCTAGAAACACTAATTTAATAAGCAGCCTTTGTAAGGAGTGTATGCTATTAATTACACTTGTCAATGCCCAGTTCTAATGATGAATGAATGAATAACACTTCTGTGATATATGAGGTGATTAAAAGGGAATAATAAGAAGGGTATCATAGCAAAAGGATTAAATTAAGTAGTTTGAGGAGGGCTACACCAAACAGACAGTCTCCCTAGATGCCCTGGCTGCAAAGGAGGACAGCTATCATCATTCATACCTGCACTTCTCCTGGCTCTGCTCCCATGCAGGTCCTTGCACATCTCTAGGATCACTTCCAAAGGCCATCCTAATTTTTCCAGCATCTAAGTGTGGTCTTTATTTTGTACAAATCTCACAAACATGTTTTGAGATTTGATTTCACTTGTAAATTATGTATGGTGCTAGGACAGGGGAGCTGGCTAATTCAGCTTTTATTTCTGAACAATTTATGAGCCTTTGGTGAACATGATTTAATTTCAGGTGGATAATTAAAACAGTTCTGCCCATCATCATCATGGTGGCTTTGGAAAAAATAAGAAATTATCTCAAAAAACCCCCATACTAATGTGTTCTATCAGAATCATACATGATCATAATATCAAAGACATTACAACTATCATCTCATTAATGGATATACAAAAGCCTTAATTACAGTGGATTGCACACCTCTAATGATTTGAGCTTTCTTCTTGTTCAAGGCTGGCTCTGATTCTCCTCAAGCTCCTTCTTTTATGTCATAAATATCAGAAAGACTAGGTTAGGACTAAACTTCTCGGTATTCAGAAATTACTAAATAATATCCCAAAATATTTCTTGGCAAATGCTTCCAGTGAGCTAGAAATAAGAAATGTAGAAAGTATAATTTTATATAAATGTAGAAAGTATAGAAGATGATTAATTTTCTATATTTAAAAATAAAGAGAGACATTTTCTGATGATGATTCCAACTCAAACCACCCACGTGGCTGGATCCCTTTTTTCCCTCCTTTCCCCTTTTGCTCTGTCCCTTGAAGCCCTCACCTTCTGACTACTGGTCCCACTGCCTCTGGGCCCATGCTGGGCTTTGAATTAATGAAATGTTCTGGGTAAAATTATTGTGCTTTTTTTTTTTTTTTAATTGAGTCTGAATAATTTAACTGAAATGGTTTCCACTACATGCTTTGTAACAACAGAAGATGGGATTCAGTGCCAGAGGACAGGAAGCTAGCATGAGGCTTTGCCAGTGACTGGGCAATGTGAGCACACCTTCACACAGCACCTCTGGTCACCAGAACTTCAGGGAAAACACTTCAACCTTGTTTCACTAACAGAGTAAATTATGTAATCTAAAGTAAATGAAGTAATCTGAAGGGCATTGGCTCCTTAAAATACAATTTTCTTAGTTTGGTGCTAAATCACAGAACTTTTAGCTGCAAAAAACTCTTGCAGTGTTCAAATATCGCTGCTGTGCTTCTGGCTGGCTCAGCAAATTAATTTTGTCTTGAGAAGACAAAGGACCCAAATGATCCACAAAGACCAGAAATGATCTGCCAGTCTTTTGTAATGCATGCAGTACATTCTTCTCTGTGAACTTAATTAGGTGCTATCATTACATCCAACTGAAGTGATACAAATGTACAGTAAGTAATTTAAAGGTCTAAGACTTTGGAGCCACTGTAAAATAACCACCATCAAAATTCACAAAGAACACAAATATCACTCCTTAAGAAATATTACTGCTACTATATCTATGAAACCAGAAACTCCATTTCCTACCTCATTACTGAAAAGCCAGAGGGATCCTTTCCTTCTCTAAGGAACTAAAAAAAGCACCCCCACCACGCCCCCCCCTCAATTATCACGAATAAGAAAAAAAGCTTTAGAGACATGAAGGAGAGGGAGAAGGTTCAATGAATAGCTAAACAGGAGAGTGTCTTGAGTACATCTTCGTGGGCATTCCTAGGGCAGTATGACAGTCCTAGTACAGCTAATGAGCCACTTGGATTATTAAGACCCAGCTATCAGTCTGAAGTGATCCACATCAAGGCACATAACAGACTATACTATTTCAGTTTGTAGAATTGTTCAACCTAATGCTCATCTTTCTGTGAAGAAATCCTTTATTTTCCCACAAAACCTCCTTTTCTCCCCTCTCTTTCTGTTTGCAGTATTACAGAGACAACCTGGCCGTACAATCCATCAACACCCCTACAGGACAATCTTATGATGCACCACCTTGAAATACAGCAGTTGTAGGACGGGGAAAACATTTTCCTTTAGACAAAGGCATAAATTGTTTACACTGCAGTACACTAATAGATGGTTTAAAGGTATATTTGATTTTTTGTGGCTTTTTTAATATACATCACGTGCACAAGCCCTGCGTGTTGTAAGCTTAATGTGTGTGTATGTGTGTGCATGTTTCAATAAAACAGATTTGTGTAACATAGAAAACAACAACAAAAAAAATGTATGCACAAATGAAACATAAGTTGCCCATGTTTTTCAGTAATCTATGTTAAATATTGAACACTGCCATCTGTTCTGGAGGGAGAGAAAGAAGTTGCTCACTGAAATAACTTGCCCTAGAAGAAAATCACCTGCTAACTCCCTATTCATTAGAGGCTGATTTGTGCACAAAAGCCTGAGGGTTTCTAACCTTTCCAAAAGTCTTGGGCAGATTTGTTTTATAGAAGGCTTTCTGGGGGAAAAAAAAAAAATCAGTTTTGTTCATATGGTTTACCCTAACAGTGAGCTGTTTGCTGAGATTATATTGCTAAAACAGTCTGGACAAATCATAGACCATCTCAGAGTGACTTATATTTTACATCATTGGAAAGGCAGCTTGTTTGCTTGGATCAAGCCCCATCAGGATGGTCAGAGACTCCATCTCTACCAGACAGTAAAGCAGTACCAAACAACCTCTGGAAATGAGAACTCAGTGGTGTCTACTCACAGGCTGTCCAGGTGGTCTGTGGCACTCTGCTGGTTGGGTTCAACTCCCATATAATCCCCAGGCAGCGCTTAGATTTTAATGCAGGCCAAGGACATTTCCTTTTAGTGGGGGCAGTATGGACCCCTTGAGTGCAATGTCTGCCTGGTGGTCTTATACCCACAGACTGGCATTTATAATTAACCACTGCAAATACTGTTATATGAGGCTCACTGATTCCCTGTATCTGTGTCTTTATCTATTGTCTCCCAGGTTATAGAGTACAAGCATTTTGCAGTAAGGACTTTGCTCTCTTTGATCATGCAGCCCTCTAGGATTGTGGCTCATGGCTGTATATCCTTCTTCAGTCCAGATAAAAAATAATTCTAAAACTAATTCAGAATAATGCTTCAGACTAGGGTATAGTAAAGAACAGTATAGGACAGAGCTATCAAAAGGCAGAGAAGAAAGCGAACAGCTACTTTATTCACTGTGGAAACCCTTTTTTACTTACCTTTGTTATCTGTGGACAGTTATGTTGTTGACAAAACAAGCAACTAAAGGAAGGTGAGAATATATTTTTAAGCTATTGCAAGTACTGAAATTATGTGCAGCTGCTCTCATGTAAGACACTTGATGCAGTCATGAAAAGTTCCTCCTCACACTGTGTGTTAGGAGGCTGGAATGAGGGCTGACTGCCATAAGCTTTCCTATCAAAATTTTCCTTTTTCCTCCTGACATTTCTGAACAAAAACAATTGTAATCACTTCTAGAAGGAAACCCTGTGTTCATGCAAAGCAACAAGGGATTCCAGCAGCAAGACAGATACATCTGGACAATTTGGTAACCTCCCAAGCTTTGATTTAACTATTAGATTGTTGACCATATTTCTCTGCAGTCCATGTGGAAATCTTCAGTCTGGAGCTTTGGAGGGCTGGTGTTGACATTTTTTTGATGTATTCAGGGCACTCCCAAACACTGCAGATGTTCTGATGCACCAGTTGGAGTCCTGACATTAGTGAAAATGTAAAAATATTACAAATAATCTGATTTCAAAACTCAGAGACGGGACCAATTTATTTGGGAAATGTTTCTTTATGAACGGCAAAGATATTATAGCCCAGAAGTAATTTGGCATGAAAACATATCTTGAAGCATACTACAGTGTGTCTGAGAAAACACATTAGTTTTTGAAAGTTTACTGGGGAAAAACTCAACCATTTTGCCTCAGGGATAAAATGCAGTGGCCAGGTCAACACATGACGAAAGCTCATTATGTCATACATTATGTCAGTGAGGGCCCTCTGCCTCAAACATCCAGCTTATTATCTTCAATAGATAGGAAGGCGAAACTTTTCCACGGGATTTGAGTTAATGAAAACAAATATAGTGTTGGGATTTTTAATTCACCTGAAACTCCACTCCTAATTAATTAATTATGTTAATTCAATGTTTTTTCACAGTGTATCAATCAAACAACTGTGTCTTTTGCTCTAAGGCAACTCTAATATCCAGCTTGGAGATTTTTCCTTTGACCCTTTACATCAGCCTTAGTTGGTTACATTCCAGAACTGTGCCTTTGGGAACAGTTGGTCAAAAAGAAAGAGAAAAAACCTCAGAAGAGAAATTTCAGGCTGTATTTTTAGCCCTTTTATGTTTCTACACTTTCATTGACTTCAGTGGTATTTGTCTACCTGCATCTGGCTCACAATATTCAAGCCTCTAAGACTGGACTTCCCAGAATTACCCATGAACATAACTTCCACAGCTCCAGGCTTTCACTTTTGTATTGTGCCCTGGATCTAATAAACGTTCTCTGCTGTTCGTGGACTTCTGGAGCTAAGAGTCTGGGCTTTGCTGAAAGTCATCCTAACCTCAAACATGAGTTACAGATCTAAAGGAGGGATTACTAGGTGATATTGTATACAGTAAATCCAACTATAATAATAATTCCATTTATAAAGGAGATATCAGCTCTCTGTCTTTTCCTTGTGTTCAGAAGTTTTAATGAATATTTCTAGCCATCATAATAAAAAGCATAAAGATTGATTTAAAAGGCATGTGTTGTTGCAGTGGTGGCTGCTGCTGCCCAAGTTGCTGGCAAGCCACAGGACCAAACAGCAGCATTAAATGCATGGTGTGCTGGCTCAGAGGTTTGATATCTCCCTTGATGGCTAAGGTGAGCACCCACAGACCTTTGTATTACCTACTTAGTTACGATTGGTTCATCATTTCCCCACCCCGTTTTTTGCATGACCTCTTGAATATGCATCACCCTGTTGAATATGTATGAGTTCCAGAAAGTTCTCTGTTATTCGATACCCCATTGGTCCCCCTTCGCTGCTCCCTCCCACCTTGTATCTGATTGGTCCGTTTGTACTCTCCCCTCCCCTTTGCCTAAACCTGATTGGTTAATTGCCCCCCTATAAACCCATGGACCCTCACCCGTTAACGTCTTTTGTCCCTGGAGCCTCTGTTGGAATGAACCCTTCAGAGCCCATACAGGAGACCCCTCTCTGTCTCTCCATCTTCGGTGTGCACACCTGGACACAGCCGCTTGCCTTTGAGCCCTTCACCGCTCCTGGGACAGTGAGAGCTCATGTGGTGGCTCTGTAGCCCCTCCTGAGAGTCGCCAACCGCGGACAGGGACCCCAGAGGTCTCCAGATCTGTGGTGGACTCTCGGGGAAGACGCAGCGCTGGTCCTCGCCCAGAGACAGCAGCTTGCATCAGTGCGTATCCCACATCTGATCAAATCTGTAAACTCCAAGATCTACCTTCTGAGACACTTCAGTGAAATTACTCCATGAAAGAAAGGTGAGATAAAGATAACAAAGACTTTTGGCCTCCACTTTCAACTACAGACAATGATACTTAAGAAGGACCACAGCATGAGAAATACTCCAATATGTCCATAAGACTCCACAGCAAGGTATTCAAGGGACTGTTATTATCCCACATCAGTTGCATATGAAGTGACTTATTCAAATTTGGTTAAAGATTTTAGACTGCTATATAACTTTTGAGTATGTTGCATAATTTTGAAAGAGACTTGACTTCCTGAGAGGCTGAAAAAATTGTTTGTTTGTTGAAATTACAAATATTTAGCACTTTATAACTTTTTTCCAGTGCACATTTTTTGTGAATGTGGTTTCAAAAAAATGTATTAAAGGGAAAATTATTTTTTTTAAAGTTGTGGACTGTCAATATCTATCCTGATCTTCTTTCCCATAACCTCTTAACTTCCAGTCCCGTATGCACATTAGGAAAATTGAGATGTGCTTGTCTACCTTGGAAAAATACTGTGGTTCATTTTTCATTTACTGCAACACCATGAGTTATAGATGGTGTTGTCAAGCACAGTAGATTTTCTTGGCTATGTCTCAGATATGCTTCTCCTTGTACTGAACTGGAAATAAGTATCTATGGTGCTGAATTTTCCTCACTGTCACTGGTAAAGGGCTATTGGAAAAAAAGTTGGTTTTGCTTCCGTCTGTTGTTGACTGCACCTGCTGATTACATTGGCCTGCTGTCCTTGTCAGCCCAAGTGGCTGTGCTGCTGAGGAAGTGAAGTTCATTTGCTTCATAACAAGCATAATAACATTCTCAAAGGGTGTATTTTGAAAGAAAACAGGCCATTGTGAGATCAGTCAAACAAGTGGGCTGTTCAGAGCAAGCATTTGCCTTTTTGGTCATAATGCATATGCCAGCATCTAACCTGGAAACCACATGTGAGCCCACAGCAATGGTAGGACAAACAGCTGCCTTGCTCTGCGCTGCAGGCAAAAAAAAAAAAAAAAAAAAAAAAAGCACAGGAAGTTTCATTTTGAGTTTTCATACGCTTAATGGAAAATGCAGTAAAACAAGTTGCATTACAGATGATATACGTTGGCTGCAGTTTTCACATGTGCCTAGGAGATTTGGTTATTAAGTTCCTAGGCTCTAACACGGACAATGGTCCAACATCTTTGCACAGCTTCGGAAATTTCGGTCAGAACACGTAAAATTAATGCATAAAAATCACAGATAATAAAAGACCCTTTTTTCTACCATATCCAGAGAATCTCATGTGCTAAGAGATCACCTGTTCCCCCCTTTTTCCTCTCCACTGTTCTCTGCATGATTGACATAAATACTCAGTTCAGCTGAGCAGTTTTTTCACATTGCATGGAGATCAGGGTAATATCCTACCTTGTTTCCCACAAGCAGAAACTTACGCAGTTTGAATTATTGCTGGAAATCTGCTGCATACTTCTTGGAGCTAGAGCTAAACTGTGCATGTTCCTGGTAAAGTTAGGAGAGAAAAGGATGTGCCTGGATCTGGCTGAGCTGCAGGAGTTGACAGTGAGGACCTCCCAAAAGCAATGAAACCTTGTGTACCTCAAGGATGAGTTAATTTAGTGTGAAAATTTTAGTTGCATAAGAAAGGTTGTAAAACCAGGTGTGCGGTCTGTGAGACACAGACCATTCCTTAAAGTGTTCTGCCTAACATTGTGTCTGGTTTTGAGGAGCTGCTGTAAAGGTCCCCACAGCCCCCTGTAGGTTTGTGCAACCCACACCAATCCTAGAACTGCCAGCGGTTCAGTTACCTGAATCTGTGGGATGAAAGCTGCCTTGGGTCCAAGTAGCTATGCCTTGCTTCACAGTGCAGATGGCTGTTGATGAAGAAAATGGACATTTTAAAAGTAACCTGACTCCCTGGTTTGATGGTTTGGGTCAGGCAGTAAGAAAGGAAAAATTGGCCTTTCTTCACATCAGAAATGGGTAAGAGCTGGCTCTGTGTCTACTGACACCAGGCTGTCTCCAGCCTCTTGCCCCTGGCTATCTTAGTAAGGCCTTGGCCAGTGTCCACTTGTTTCCTTCTTGCCCGAGCTCTCGCATTCCTCCTTGTGAAACCAACCCAAAAGGGTGGAGGGCTGGGACACACTTAGGTCATTTCCCTGCAGGGCTCACAGGATGGTGGAGGCACCTAGCCAAGGTCCATCATTTCACATGGGCCTTGTGTTTACCAGGGTTCACCCTTAACAGCACCATGGCATTTGGAATGGGCTTGTCCGCACTGCCTCAAGGCCAGCCTGCCCTTCCATGTAGAGTCAGTGGTAAGCCCAGCAGCTGAAGCAAGTTCAGAGTACCCAGTACCCAGAGGCCAAGCACACCTGGCTGTTTAGGGCCAAATTTGTGCCCAGAGATTGTCCACCAGCTTCCAGAGGGGTGTCAATGAATCAGCCAGGAGTACTGAAGGCAGATGGGGACAATCCACACCATGCTCACCACTGCTTGGGCTGACAAAACAGGAGATTATAGCAAAAGAGGAGGAGAGATAAGGACACCAAGTCTGTCCTTCCAGGCAATGTTTCCTGAAAAACCAAAAAACTCACAGGACAGTATGTAAGGAAGCCTGTAAGCTGTCTTCCCTGTTCTGTATATCTTGCAGCTGAATCCAACTCCACTTTTTGTAGCCACTCTCATTTCAGCAGGTCAAGCACTCTGGACTTGCTGTAGCATGTGGATCCACAGGGAAAAGCTCATTTGCAATTTGTTTGTACCTCCCTGTAAGGTTCATATAATTACTGCAAAATGGTTTTTTTAGACAGATAGAGAACATGGCACTACTGCTCTCCAAAAAAAAGCCATACCTCTAGCAGACTTACTTAAAAAGTCATCTAATAGCACTGTGAAAACATAAAGTCTTTAAAGTAAGAGAAGTGCAATCTTAAATGCCAGGGGAAGATTTATATGAGAGATTAGAGTTGCGGCTTTCTATAGGAATTTGTTCTTGAATCTACTCAAAGATTTTTTTTTTTCACAGTTTTGGAAGATTTTTTTTTATCACTTGAAGCATTGGCTTGAAAGGTGGTGACACCCCTGGCAGAAGGGTAGTGTGATGACAAACTGGTGCTGCCATGTATTTCTGTATGGGCTACCTTGGTAAAACATTTGTGGACATGCGTAGCGCTAAAAGATTTAAGAACCTGACAGAAGCTCAGTTTTGTTGTTTAGGCTTGACTGCAGAGTGACAGTCTCAGTGTTTTATTCTTACCAATAGGTTGATATTGACATGGCTTGATAAAGAAGCTAGTGTAAGAAAAACATCACAAGCAGTCTTTTTTGTTTGGTTCAGTCCTCTTCTCTGTTAGCTGCTGTGAGTTTGTTTCTCTCATTTTTGTACCCTTTTGTTCCTAGAAAAGAAAATTAGGATCTTCTGTTCTCAGCAATGCTTTTCTTGTTTGTGTTTCAAGTCTTGTGAAGTCCCAGAGACATCCCTGAAGACAGAGCACCAGCTTGGGTAAATCAGTAGCAGAAACACTACAGAGAATTCTCTTTGAGATGTTTCATTGTTGGGTGTTCTCCCTTGATTTGGGTCAAAGTGACCACCAAATATGGGTGAAGAACACATTTACCCTTAGTACCCATTGCCTTCCTTGGCAGTGTGTGGCACTGGGCCAGCAGTGTCAAGGTGGATCTGCTGTTTTCACACCAATGCATGGCTATGAACATATTTTACCTGTTTTTACCCTCTCTCTGCTTTTGGCACCTAACAGCGTTTTGGCACCAGCAGAACAGAATACCTTCTGACCCACTGGAGTTCTGAATTTATGATAACAGATGAACAGCTTTAAAGTAATGCTTTTGCAAACATTCTAAATCTTATTAATGTTTGACTAGACTCCTTTGGTGAAATGTGTTATGTGTAATTACCAATACTATTTTTGATATTCTGAGGTAAAATAATAGTAGCCATTTTTACACTGACATGCAAACATTTTAGTCACAGAACTGCTAAGTATACTTGAAAATCATATTATATATGTGCATGTGGACACCCCATGTTGAAGAGCAGAAACCCCTAATATTTTCCAAAGTTGAAAGATATATTTTAATTCTCAAATAATTAAATGTGAAACGTAAAACGTAAAAATTTCTGAGATAGTTTAGTAACTTTGATCAGGATGAAAACATAACTAAAATTCTGGTCAAGTAGATGATTACCTGCCTTTAATATGAAGCCATAACCAAAGTCCTGGTGAAGGCAACATTACTTTAATCTTGCTTTCAATTTCAAGGTACTTAGAATCATAGAATGACCTGGGTTGGAAGGGGCCTTAAAGATCATCCAGTTCCAGTCCCCCTGCTATGGGCAGGAACACCTTCCATTAGACCAGACTGATCAAAATCCCATCCAACCTGGCTTTGAACACTTCCAGAGATGGGGCAACCCTCACAGAGAAGGTTTTTTTTCCTAATATCTAAACTAAGTCTACTCTCTTTCCGTTTGAAACCGCCCTTGTCCTGTTACTAAATACTCTTGTAATTTATGGACAAGACACTTGGATTTGCTTAGAATGCAAAAGAAACTGTTTTGTACTACATATCACATGCTTTTGCTAAGTCACAGATAGATTTATAGTATATAACTGTACAAATAGGTGGCATAAAAGACCAGAATATGTGTTAAAAATCTTAGATAAATGTCAGGTGATAGAGAGTTCCTTCAATAGATTGACCCCATGTCATCATTTCAGCAGAGACCAGAGTAACTGAAATAGAGGAAAGAGGTGTTGTCCCATTTCTGTCCCAGGAGAGCTGGCACATTTTGCCTGAAGGAGGGTGAGAAATAAGTAGGATTTTGCTTCCTTTTGGCCATGGCAATGAGGAAACTCCCTCTTTTTCTTTTAACCTCTCCAGATCCTACCAGCATAGCTGCAACAGTGAAATCTTTGAAATACATCTAAGAAATAAAAAAGCTGTGTACTAGGAAGACATTAAAATGTTGTTAAATCCTAAAAGGCAGAAATCCCTTTGCTAAAAGGAGTTTTTACACCTACACCCACACCAAGACAGGGGGAATGCTACAGACACCGTGATAAACAGTAACGGCACAGCCTGAAGTTTTATGTGGAAGGTATTTGTATGACATGGTGATGGGTAACAGTGAAAAACATCTTGGAGAGATGAATAGGCAGTGACTTAGACAGATTACACCATGGGAGCTACAAAATACTGCCCAAAATGGATTTATGATGCTTCAGCTGAGTGTAGAATTACTGGTGTAACTCAGCTGCATCTCCGGAGAAACACGTGGAGCTGTTGGTGTTGAAAGGGTCTCTGAACTAATAAGCACTTTAAACATTTTTCCAAACATCTTTCTGATGTCTGTGAATGACCCTTTCTTGTTCCCTCGTGTTATCCACAAACCACTGTTAACCCCACGGCAGTGTCCAAACAAGAGGCACGTCGGGTGGCTCCAGGAGAACGACTTGCCACTACATTTATCACCAGACTTTTCCGTCTCCCAGGCTTTTGTGATTGTGACAGTTATTTGGGCTTAGTTTCCACCAGCCAGTTGTGATGAATCTGAGCCTGCCCTTCAGCTGAAAAACCCAGTGGCTGGGTGGGCCCGGAGGAATGGCCCTTCTTTCCCCTCCCTGTTTAAGCCTCTTGTGAGTAACTCCCTGCAGCTGTCTGTAAACATCACTTTCTGAATGGAGTGAGAGATGTCTGGGGCAGGCTGGGCTCTCGCTGCTTCTCAAATGAAAATAAATAGTGCTGTCAGCCGCAGCACAGAGCAGTGCTGCCTTACCCCAGGGCTTCACAACCACCTCGGGACGGGCTTTTCTGTTCCCCGCCTTTACTCTCTGAACCCAAGTGTCCCAGAAAACTATGAATTTACATAGTGTGTTTGAGTAAACACACCACACAAGACAGGAGAGAGCCAAAACCCATAACCCTTATCTCTTCCGATAAACCTCACAATTAATGGCAATTATTAATTAATGGCTCACTAAAAATGCAAAGCAGAACACTGTGAATGTGGGGCAGCAAGCATGTCTTTACAGCCAGTGTGAATTTTGCCTCCTACCAAATTGTTGCTAGCTTGAAGCTGTGCCCATATGCCCACCCTTCACACACCTTTGCCAGCTGAGAAAGCCACCTCTTACTTCTTCTCTTGTCCTGCTCAGGACTGTGCTCTTCCTGGCCCATGGGGTTCTTTGTGTCTCCCAATTTGCTTCACATTCCCTTGGCCAGGTTTGTCTGAAAAGCTGCGAGTGCACCACCTGCTACCTCTGTGGCATGGAGGGATCCACCCCCTTTTCCTGCCCTGGCCACTGGTGTTCTGTTTCTTCCCTGCCACCAGTGGTCATTACACCTCCCATGTCTTGGTCCCAGAATTCAACGTGGTGTTTCCTCATCCAGTGTGGTCACACAGCCAGACAAATCTAAGGTATGTAGACAGTAAGCCCTTTCTTACACAGCTTATTTTGACAAAAAGGGTCTGGTTTTAGCCCGTTGTCTGTCTCATTCAGAGGATCTGAGGAGGCAGCAGCCTCCCTCAAGGGCTAAGGAGATGTCAGGATTGGGCTGGCAATGGCAGTGTCCTCAGCTGGCACTGCCAGGGCTGGCCAAGTGTGTCTAGCCACAGCCATATTTTTCAGTCCACTTTTTTTCCCCCATTATTTCTGCTTTCTCTTTGATCTTTCCAGCTCTGCTCTCTTCTAGGCTTTTGGGTTTGCTTGTATTTTTGAAAACAGGATGAACTGGTTTAACAATTGGAGTTTTATTTTTGCTTACTTTTTTTTTGGTCTGAATTCTGTAGAACTGAGACTTCATTTCCATCCTTTTAATTAGTTTTTCAACATCCTGGGCTGCCGAAAAATTTTCAGTGTGAACCTGAAATCTTTATTTGCTATGACACAGGAACATAAACACTGGTCTAGGCACCCAGGGTCTATCAAGCCCACACTCACTGTGTCCGAAAGCAACCCAACCAATAAAGTAAAAACCTGTGTAGAAGCAGGGGATTAAAGTGGGGTGGCTTTGTTCAGAATTTACAGGAATTTCAAACTATGGCAGAAAAATTCAGAAATTTTTCAACTGAATCCTTCTAGGATTTTGTCATTCTCTCACCATTTTGAACACTGATTAACTGTAATTTTAGGATTAACTGCAATTTTAAGAGTGGACTGTTTGATTTTACCAGCTCACGAATGTTATTATCAATATTACTTTATTTTATTTTGACCTGCATAACTACCCAAGATTTTTCAAATACCCAACTCACAAAACCAAACTCAACAACCCCAAAACTGTATTGTTGTTTGGAACTGTTAGATCCCAGCCCAAAATGACACCCAAAACACTGATAGCACTAAAAGACCATGAAAAGACCCTGTAACCTTAAGGTGACCTTGCAGGATGGACCTTGCTTCATTATTTGAGGTCTATGCTCAAAATCTCAATTCAGCTGCTTGATCTTGGGAATTTGAGGAAATTTTTCTTTTTGCTTTTATATTTAGCTAACTTTACTGATGAGATCTCCAGGTGATTTAACTGAGAAACTTTTGTCAGTGCTGCAGTTATCATAATCAGAATGCAACAAATACGCTGCATGGGGAAAGTAACCATTTTTTACCAAAGATTTAGCAAAGTAAAACTGTCCTTTCACTTAAATTTTTGCTGGACGTCAGGGCATATGGAGCTATGATTAGATAGATGACTCCAGGGCTGAGATAATTTCTTGTTTTCTAAAGAGAGCAAAGAATTACCTTTGAACAAAAGCAAGTCAGTGTCCAGTGAGCATCCCCTTGTCGCTGTCTTTGTTGCTCTCAGTGTGCGACAATCACTTTGAAGGCTCATTTTACTACAAGGGCACTTGTGTGAAGAGTAGCCCACAGGACTCTGCAGTGGTGATTAGTCTTTGTATGCTCCCGGATCCTTTGTGCCAGACCTTCAGCATGACAGTTCAAATGGGTTAGGAGTTCACTCTCACTTAATTAATCCCAGATTTTGCTCATATGGCACACATCGTTGGTGGCAGGACTTGCAAGCAGGACTGCATAGGTATGAAATCAGCAAACAATGACTTCATTTTGCTTTGTGGTTCTCTGTGATGCAGGCCTTAATCTAGCAAAAAATCCCAACCTAATGAGCTAAAATAACCCCAGTATACAGAGGTATTTTCCAGAAACAATATCTAGATAAAAAACTTCAAATGTACATTTTAAGTGTTATTTTCAAGACTAACAAATTGTCAGAGAAAAATCTAAAAGCTTTTGATTTGCCTTTAATATGACAGTGTTTCAGCACAGGATTTTAGGGACTCCACCTCCTTTTCTGGTGCAGAAACCTAGAACAAATAGAGTCATCCTAAAGGCCTGCAAGCAGTGAAATTCATTAAGGTCCTGGAGGTGCCTCCTTCAGTTATAATATTTAGAATATGTGATTGTGAAGAAAATATCCAGAGGTTGGCAAAAGGAGAACTGATAGACAAGTGTTGGAACACCAACAGTGTGCAGAGGACACCTTACCTTCCTCATGTCTGCAGCCCTTCCACTGGCGTTGTCCAGATCTTGGATGAGATCAGTTTTTGGTCAAACAGAATTTACCAAGACTTAATCCGAGCAAAGCAGAGGGCAGGCAGCTGGGCAAGCAACAATGCTTTGAAAGATTCTGCAGGTTTGGTACAAAATGCATTTTGGATATTAAGGATATGAAAAGAAAAATTTTTAATTGAGCAATTAATTTAAGAATTCTCATTAATTTCTTGGATGTTGTTAATGCCATGCTGCACAGCATCTCCAGGGTCTGTCTAATTCTGGTGCACAAAGAAGTGACTGCAATTATACAAGCCTTTGTTGTCTGGGCTGTATGTGTTACTGCACCCCAGAACAGCTGAGAATTAAGGTATTAGGAAGTAGGTAAATTCTGCAAACACTGACTGTTGGAGGCCATGTCTATGTGAATGTGGGCTTTGATCAAAGAAGTGTCGAGATTACATACCAGCATACCCTAAAAATCCATAAAAGTTTCAAAGGCACGTGGTTGATGACTCTTTTCCTTCAACACAAAGGGTCTTTCTCTCTGTAGTACATTGCCTTACACTTTGACCTAAGCTAAACCTTTGTCTAAGAGCCAGGAATAAGCCCCTCAGAGAAGGAAAGGTCTTCATAGAGCTCACCACATTTCCTCAACCTGCAGTCTGGAAAGGAACAACACATATGGAACAGCAATTCTGCCAGGTCTGGTGAAGCCAAAGGCTACTGTTCTCCTGAAGAATTAATGCAGTTATATATCATAGTACCAGTTGTGCTGCTTAGCATGCAACTGTTGGGTGCTTAGATGCTAAGGCTACCTCTCTCTAATAAAAATTAACTGCAGCCAGGACTTTTGTCTGGCACTGAGGGCACCTGGTAGTGAGCACTGCCAAAATCAGTACTGCTAAATGCTATTAAATACTACATCAGTATATTAAAATCTCTTGCTCTGCAAAACAGGGCAACTGCCTATTGGGAATGGCTCCTGCCATGTGCTAATCTCAGAACCATGCCTGGGAACAATTTGAGAAACTGCTGAAGCAGGCCAAAAATATGCCAGAAACATCTCTGATAGTTTAAAACTGTAGAAAATTGACTTACAGAGCCTGGGAATATTCCTTCTTCCTGCTAAATTTATATTTTTAGTGTAGCCTGTAGACATTAAGGAAGTCTAAGAACCTATAGAAATAGGGTTTCAGGAAATATGGACCACTCGATACAGTGACTTAGTTCACCCAATAATCTGCAACCCTCCATTAAATCTATGTCTAATTAAGTATGGTAGAAAACATTTTATATGATGAAACAATAATTTCTAATTTCTTATTATTCCATTGTTAATTTTAAAGTACAAGTTCATCAGACTCAAGGAGAAAAAATGCTGTCTTTATAAAATAGGCATTAGCAGATAACACAAGAATATATCAGAGCATTGGGACCAGGGATTAACTTCACAAAAGCTAGATGCAATTAGAGATGTTAGGATCAGTCAGCTGAGACATTCTTTCATTTACATGCCTGAACTATGTTTGAAAATTTAGTTTTTAGTTTAAAGCCTTTTAACAAACCTCTTTGTTATAGCAGCCTCAGTTTGTCTGTGTAAGATTTTAAACTGCTTTTTGTGGGTGAGGATACAGAATAATTAGTATCCTGACAGGTTCATATTTTTATTTAAACTATGCATTATTGAGCATAGCAGGCAGTGCATTTGCAATAGTATCAAATCATTTGTTCCATCAGGATACTCTTTGCATGACAATATGCACCTTGTTCTCTTGACTATGAGATGTAAAAATTCTTTATGAGCTTACTATATTTAAAGGGGAAAGGAAAAAGCACTAAATCAGGCAAATACTGAATTTCATCTGGCCATATGTTGCAGATAAAAAAACCCTGCGTTAAACCCCACAAAGTTAAATCTTTACATCTTCAAAGAAAAACAGAATTTTCCTTCTGAGGCTATTACATCTTTTGCCATGTAATATTATCACTAATAAAGATTGCATGTTAGCGAGAGAGACCCTGAGTAGGTTCAAGCAATAGACAGTTTTGTGGTTTCTGTTGTTAACAATCTGTCAAAGTCATGCTCCCAAAACAGTGTAAAGGAAGAAATAGAAAGAGACAGAAAGAGAGAAAGAAAGGGAGAAGAGAAAGAAGGAAGGAAGGCTGGTTGACTTAATACAGGGGCACAAATTAAAAGCAGCAAAAAAAGAATGAAAAGAGACCAGGGCTCAGAGAGGAGAGATGAAAGTAAAAGAAAAGACAAACATACACAGCTAAGGCCAGAGTGCAAGTCCTTTCAAGTCCTCATTAACCCCACAGTAAAGAGTTTCCTTGTGAACATTTAGCCTTTTCATTGAGCTCTTCTTTTTCATTGTCAAATGTCAGCTGTGAAACGTGTTTGGACGCAGCAGTAACCCTTTAAAAACCTCTTTCACAGAGTGCAGCCAAATCCACCACTATGTTTCAGCTCCATGAGCAGATGCACTAATGTGAATAGTGTATTAAACCAATGTGTGGTTGTGAAAATCACACCCATGTCTGCGTGAGCAGCTGTGCAAGAACAGGGAAACAAAAATTTCCCTGGTTACAACCTGAGCACCAAAGTCACCAGGGCAGCATAATTGTGAGGGAAGGATGATCAACTCATGGTTGATTTCTTCAAAAACCCCCAAGAGACCATGACTGCCTCATTCATCTTTGAGGGCCTTGGGAGCAGCTGTCACAAAGAGGGACGATGGCACTGCAGCCCAGGATGGCTCCTTTCTTGCCAGCACAAGGTCAACATCCAGGCTCTCTCGCCGAGGGCTTAAACATGTGCTTAACTTCTCAGTTTTTTAAGTAAACCCATTAACTTCAGTGAGGCTTTTCACGGAGGTGAAGCTCAGCCGAGGACTGGGATTTTTTGAAAGTCTTGAAGTACAGATGCCTAACAGAGTTTGAAGTATTTTGAATCTGGAAAGTTCCTTCCCCGGGCAGATTTTCAACAACTCTGTAAATAGATTTGATATAGGGCGTTATATGATTTAGAAGGGACAAAACCAGGGTGATATTTACAAAAGACTCATAAGAGGTTTTGTTTACTAGAAGTTCTTTCCTTGCCAATGGTAGTTAGTTTGTTCTTTCTTCATTTATTGATGCCAAGGAAAAAAAGAGGGGGAAAAAAGCCAATTATTTAAGAAGGTCAAATGTGTCCCAGCCTAAATTGTGAATTACTTAAATAACAGGACATGTCACAAAACTGACATCAGTGTTTCTCTTCAGTCCCACCCAATGATAATGAGAAGCCATTTGAACAATTTCAGCGGAGCAAAATAAACAAAGATTTTGTGCAGACCCTGTTGAGAGCTTGATCCAGCAAACCTGTATCCAGCCAAATGACTCTTTGTAAAATTAGAAATCTCTCTAATATTTCCTTATTCATCAAGTAGGGAATGTTTGGGTTACTGCAATAATGAGCATGTACCAGATCAGGTAAAAGAAATTAGTCCATATTTCTCTTATTTATATCAATTGACATCCCACAGAAGACAGCTGTCATCTTTAAATCTTATTTTAGAGGGAATGAGATAGCACTTTTGTGGAAGGGGAGGAGAAAAGGCAAGATCAGGGAGGAACAGTTTAGCTACTAAGAATAGTTACCAATTATTTTATTACCAAATGGTACAGACAGAGAACAACAGGGAACAATGAAAACATTCCTGTGAGAAAGAATAGGAAAATATTATTTGTAATGGGAAGAACGTAGACAGCTCACTTGGAAGAATGGTTTTCAAGGAAACCCCTTTTACAGAGATGAGAAGCAAATGGAACAGGGCTCTGAAGTGGAAGCATATGTGCTCACTGAGGGGAGCTGATGTAATTGGTTAAGTGGATCTTGGCGTCCTCCAGGAACCACGTCTTTGTGGAGGACGGCAGAAGGGTGTGTGGCAGCAGCCAGGCAGGGGTGTGACACGGGGCTCTCCTGCAGCTGAGGTGACGCAGGCAGCTTCACTGCTGCTGCCCTTGGAGGCCACACCAACACCTCCCAGGCACCTTTGTCTGCAAGAACAAGCTGCAGCCTCCTCTCTGCTGTGTGAAATGCTGGTTTCAATTATCCCATGGCTGAACATAGGTATTTGTCGTGCTATGTCATCAGTCTGGTCAGAAACACCCTCAAAATGGCTCATGTGGTTGTCAGTACCTCTGAGCCCTGAATCTATGGGGCTGGACTGTGAGAAAACCCACACAGAGAGAGGTGTCCAGGCGGTAGATGCAAGGTGGTGCTTGCCTTGGCAACAGCCACTTGTGGCAAATCTCATCTTGCAGGTGAGCCAGTGGCTGCACATCCCAGCCTGTGTATCTCAGCCCAGGTACCAGGCAGCCCCTCGGAGGGTTCCTGCTCAGCTGCACACACTCAGTAAGATCTCTGTACATACAAGGTACAGTTTCTGGCATGTGAATTTGTCCTTACTACTTATTTCATTCGGCCTTCCCAGATCTGAACCCTTAAAATAAACAACTTTGCTGTCCTTCGGGCATCCCTTTAGGACTACTAGTATTGCAGACATTTCCACTGCCATAAAGACAAAAGCAGAGGCTCAATGCAATGAAAAGGTTAATTGATGTCAGTATTTTGGAGAGGGATGCTAGGAAGGAGGAGTGTGTGGTTACAGCAATAACCAAGACAAAAGATCCAAGCTCTTTCCCCATCTGGGCAGTAGTCCTCTTGCATGACTTAGGGGGAGCCACTTCTATCTTCTGCTGATGCTGCTGCTAACTTTGCAATATATCTAAGTGTGCCCACCTGATTGCAGCCCTGGGCAGCACGAAAGCATGTGAAATTATTGCTTAGGCTTAATGAAAAGGAAGGAAAAGCAACGGACATATGAGGCAGAGCAGAAGGATTGAGATATTACTTTGGACCCAATGAGCCAGTGGAGAGCACAGCTGCTACTGAGTGTTACAGCAGAGGTGAGTGTTGAAGAGACAGCATTACAGACTGGAGGACTGGGGAGCCCTTCCTGTGCATGGGATGCAGCAGGGGATACAACCCAAACTTTTTAAGATAAAATTACGGTAACAGGTAATAAAAAATGGCAAAGCATGCAGGGGAATTAACAGCAGCATGCTAATAATGTCATTGGCATATATTCTTTTCAAGTTCCAGATGTGATGGATGAAGCAGATACATCCCCAAGCATCTCCTCTGCTCCTCACTTCCCACCTAACTCAGGGCATTGCCTCCTCAGATGCAGGGACTGAATAGCTCCTGAGTGTCTCCTTCTATTATTCTAGTCAAAGCAGTTTTGCAGAGTAAAACTGTTATGCCTGTTATTTAAAACTAGTCTAAATAGGCTGCCTTTATTTAAATGAAATGGAGTAGAGCATGAAAAAAAGAGCCATTTAAATGGCATTTATGAGGAAGAGTTACTTTTTGATGATGAGGTAGTTGTGATGAGTATCTGGAGCTTGTAAACCTTTTCCTTATACACCTACAGAGCATAGGTTTATGACCTAAGAGAGGACAGGCAGGTAGGGATATCACATTTATAACCTACAGGAGGATAACCAGGTAAGACAGATAATGTTTAAGTAGTGGCACTAAAATGATTAAGGCATTACTGTACTTCTCTAGCTGGAAAGCAGTAAATGATTACAAAGCATTATTATCTCATCCTAAGAGCTCACTCAACACATAAGGAAAAACAAATAGCTCACTTCATACATTTAATTCAGTCATTTGCCTGTTTACATTGAAACCTGGCTGCTTTAACTCCCCAAATGTTTAATATCAAGTAGGTTCAAAGAAAAGCATAACTCCTCAGCAATGAATTTCCTGACTTTGCTCTTTCTGTTTAGAAAAGATGATAAAATGGATTGCAGTGTTTTACAGAATTTCAGTATTTATTACATATCGAAGCTATTGGCCTAGCATTTTAGAAAGATTTACAGGTTTTTGTCTTCAGATGTCACATAACAACTTTAAGACTAATCTCAACCAGAGATGCTAAATTGCCAAAGTAGTTTCACGACTGTCTGCAGTCTTAAACCTTTCACACCAGAATTTTGCTCTGCAGGGTCCAAGGGGTATGTGAATAAAGAAAAAAAGGAAATAAGTGAGCCAGCTAAATCATTTGTACAGTGATTAAGTGAAAAGACTGCAGTGACCCTTAAGCTGATGAAATGAAACACTGCAGGAAGCAGAAAAGCAATAAACAAAATGGCAGAGGTTGTTGAAGACTGGACAAGGTGGTGTTACCAAACACCAAGCCCTGGGGCAGACTCTGCCCTGTAGTAGAGGCACTGTTTCCCCCATCCTCCTCTGATGCAGGACCACTATACTCTACTAGGGTTTCTCAAACATTTACAAAGCACATTTCCCTTTTGGGTCATCTTTCTCCACGTGACTGTCTCTTTCCCAAATCCACTGCAGCTTCCTTCTTTCAGGGCGAGAGAGAAAGGGGAGTGGGGGGGTTAAATGCTTGTCCTCTCCTCCCTGTTCCTGCCAGGACTGAGTGCTGAGAGCAATTAAAGGTGTGTAATTAGCAATTCCCTTGCTGTTGCAAGCACTGACAACCAATACTTACAGCCGATTCTCACTTTGCCTCTCTGGAGGAACTGAGCTGCTGCTGATTTCTGCTGTCTAAAATTTCATGACCCTTTTGAATGCTCTTGTGACCTTCAAACAGTTCACGACCCTCGCTGAGAAACACTGGGCCATTTCTATAAAACAGTATTATTTTTTCATGGAAAATATTCCTGTGTTCCCAAGTGCACTAATAGCTTGCAGTGGGCCCCTGCAGCTGTCAGACAGTGGGGACGGACTTGCATGACCCTGGCACCCCAGACAGCACCCTGTGCTATCTCTGTATTTGCTCATCAGTGATGCTGTGCAACATCCTGCCAGTCCAAAGGGCAGAGGGAGCCCCAGGCTGAAAGGACGACGAAGGAGAGTCATGTGCTCTGACCACAGAGCAAGATGGGCAAGTGCACAGAAAATATCCTCTCATGTGAGCTGCAAAGCTACAGCCAGGCCCCCAGGCCCTACAGACACCTGCACACAGTGGACCTGGGTTATTCCAGGAGCAACAGCAGGAGATTTAATAGTGGTGTATCTGAAAGCAGCACCCAGTTGTGAGGTGAGTGGCTCCAATGCTGGCATGATCCACTGTGGAGTGGTCTAGTGTAGTGCTTGGGGAGGTTTCCCAAACTGGGAGAACCTCAGGGGGAGCCCACAGAGCCACTGGGATCCTGTAGCTCACATGACAGCAGATGGTGGGACCTGGGTGGGGTTGGACACACCCATAGGGTACACCCAAGGGTACTGAGGGAGCTGGTGCAAGAGCTGGCTGAGCCACTTTCAGTCATTTACCAGCAGTCCTGGCTAACTGGAGCGGTCCCAGCTGACCAGAAGTGAGTAAATGTAACACCCATTTTTCCAGAAGGGCAGGCAGGAGGATCTGTGGAGGTACAGGGCTGTCAGCCTGACCTCGCTGTCAGGGAAGGTGATGAAGCAGATCATCCTGGGTGCCATCACGTGGCACATACAGGACAGTCAGGGGATCAGGCCCAGACACAATGGGTTTACAAAAAGTAATTTCAGCTTGACCAATACAATCTCCTTGAATGACAAAGTGACTCACTTTTGTGGATAAGGGAAAGGCTGTGCATGTTGCTTGCCTGGACTGTAGTCACCAAAGTGTTTGACAGCATTTCCCCCAACATTTTCCTGAGAAGCTGGCAGCCCCTGTCTTGGATGGGTGCACTCTTGACCAGGCGAAAAACTGGCTGGATGGCTGGGCCTGGGCAGCAGTAGTGAATGCAATGAAATCCAGCTGGCAGCTGGTCACAAGTGGTACCCCCCAGGCCTCAGTTCTCAGGCCAGTCCCATTTAATATCTCTGTCAGTGTTCTGGATGAGGGGATTGAGGGCATTCTCAGTAAGTTTGTAGATAACATCAAACTGGGTGGGAGTGTTGATCTGCTGGAGGGTAGGAGAGCTTTGCAGAAGGATCTGGACAGCCTGGACCAATGGCCCAAGGCCAGGGATATGATGTTCAACAAGGTCAAGTGCTGGGTCCTGCACTTGGGTCACAACAACCCCACACCATGCTACAGGCTGGGGAACAGTGGCTGGACAGCTGCCCTTGGAAAAGGACCTGGGGGTGCTGGTCAACAGTGACTGAACATGAGCCAGGGTGTGCCCAGATGGCCAAGAGGACCAGTGGTGTCCTGGCCTGTGTCAGAAACAGTGTGGCCACCAGGACCAGGGTTTGTCTCTCTGTACTCAGCACCTTGAGTGCTGTGTCCAGTTCTGGGCCCTCGCTGCAAAAAGAACCCTGAAGTGCTGGTCCAGAGAAGGGCAATGGAGCTGGGGAAGGGTCTGGAGCACAAGTCTGATGAGAAGCAGCTGAGGGAGCTGAGGGTGCATAGTCTGGGGAAAAGGAGGCTCAGGGGAGAGCTTATCACTCTGCAATTCCCTGAAAGGAGGCTGTAGCCAGGTGGGGATTGGTTCTTCTCATAGGTAAAAAGCAATGGAACAAGAGGAAACAGCCTCAAGTTCCACGAGAGGAGGTTTAGGTTGGATATTAAGAAAAATTTCTTGACCAAAATGGTTGTCTAGCATTTGAATAGGCTTCCCAGAGAAGTGGTGGAGTCACCATCCCTGGAGGAATATTAAAGCAATATAGATGTGTTGCTTGGGACATGGTTTAGCAGTGAAATTGGTTTAGGAGTGGACTTGGCAGTGCTGGGTTAATGGTTGGACTTGATGATCTTAAAGGTCCCTATGATTTGCATTACCCCTGGTTGACTGTCCCTTTCCCTGGGACAGAACTGGATAGAGCTGATGGGCTCAACCTTGGCACTTTTCATCCTGGCATGGAGAGTTTCCATCTGAAGTTTACTCTGTGCCAAATGGAAAAGTAAAAATTCATAGGAAAGCAGTATCAATCTGCAAAGTCACCTGATGCAAAAGAATGGGTGAAGAAAGGGGCAGGAGACTGACTGATGTATGATACAGAAAGACTAGGAATAAATTCTGAATACCAGTCCAAAAGCCAGGCACATGAAGTTTACCTCTTCTAACTTACAGACCCCCAAATTTCTTTATTGGGTTAGTCATCTGAAGGTGATATGAATTTATGTATCCAAGGAAAGATTACACATCCTGTGCAAAATATTTATAGAGTGATAGTGAGAAAGCAAGCCAGTCTCCTTCAGAGAGCAATTCAGCACAGAAAAGGAGTGGTAGCAAGAGAAAGAATTTACCTCAAGGTCTCTGGCTTGATTCATAGATCCCAGCATAACTGGGGATCCCCTGTACTGCAGTATCAGACTTTGGAATCAGTTTAGCAGCACTCAAGCATGGAAAAGTGTTCAGCCCTAGGAGTATATTCACACAGGCAGTCAGACAGGGCAAGGCAGTCAGCCTTGGATTTGGTCCCAGCTTGACCTCCCTGCTTGATTTTAAGCAGCCTGTGAACAAACATTTACTACAGTAACAGCAAACAAGGGAGTCTCTGTAAGGTGTAAAGCCGGGATGCAAATTACAAACATATGTAAATTGAAATAGTTTAGGTTAATTTCTTGGTACTGAATTCAGTGACTAAGTGCTTATTTCAGAATGCTCATTCCATGCCTTAAGCTACTGCTTTGTCCATCTCTTCAGTGGCAGAAAGCAATTTAGCATAATCCTTCTACTGTAATGTCCAGTTTTTCCATAAAGATTACAGATGAAACCAAAAGACCTCATTCTAAAGAAGGCTTACTGCTTTGCAAAGCTGGCCACTGTGTGTTTAACTGCACCAGAATGGTCCATTGGAGAACAGAGGGAAATCTCACATTTGGGAGGATGCAATGAAGGAGTCCCAGACAACCTAAACAATCCTTGTTTGCCAAACAATGTGTGTGAGGCTTAAAAAATGATGAATTCGAAACACATTTCCCTTCTTCACAACAATTGGAAAATGCCTTTCAATCAAATGAATAATAAAACTCATTGAAACCAGCGAGGCTGATTGTCATCTAGCTTTAATCGCTGTAACGCTACTCATGAATGTGACTGCACCCACCAGCTGATATCATCTGAGGATCTGGTCCAGGGATCTGCGTAAGGGAGACTGCAAGATAACGATGGGAGACCTTTAAGTTTTTGGCACACAGGCCTGGCTGTTAATCTCAAAGTCAGTTCCCTTACCTCCTGTATTGGAATACTATGGGTTTGCTTTTTTTCTCACGGTATTTCTGCTTCTGTCTTTGACTTTCTTTGACTTCAGACTGAAATACGAATGTTAAAAGAAGCATATAAATTATTTTTAAATGTGGCTCAGAAATGTTGCTGCATTGTGGGGGATGAAAATCCAAGTTGTTGTTAATTTTACTCCAACTATTCAAACAAAAATAGTGGGACACTATGTTTCTTTAGAAAAAATAAAATGTTGAGGTCTGTTTATCTAGAAAGATATTCAGCATTGTAGGCTTGGCCTCATGAGATGCGGTTCTTGCAAGTGGGACATTTAGCCTTTTATTGAACTACTCTTGCTAAGAATATAAAAGAAGTCTTAATCAAAGATTTCCTGGTTTTTGTAAAAGAATTTTAATTACTGGAAAGTCAGTCTTTGTAAGTCAGTGGAGAAGAGGTTGATGTTTACCATCCGAATTTTAATAAAGCATTTTAAAATACATCAAAGCTATCAAATTAACTTAAAAACCTTGCAAATTTGATACAATTTTTTTTTGAGGGGGAACAGTTCAGTCTGTTTCGCTCTTCTTTCAATGGTGGGGGATGAAATTATTTATATGGCTTTCTATCCCTATTCCCAAAATCTGCAACTTCCCAGCATGGAAGAGGTGGATTTGCTGTAAAAGGGCGACCTTTTTCTCTGGAGAAGCTAAGCTAACTCAGAACTGGTTCCTCTGGCCTTTTGAGCTCGTGCAAGTGGGAAAGGCTGTAATTTAACTGTAGGGGAAATGGTTCTTTGAAGTGTAAGAAATATATACTGCAGACAGGCCACCCAAGTCTCTCAGGAGTTCACCACCTCTGTGGTTCCCAGAGTACTAGCAAAGAGTTTTTCAGCACTTTTTTTTAATCATTGCTGCTGCCATGTTTGTGCACGTTCCCTGGAGAGGATGTTGTGTGATTTAGGCTGTTTTTAAAAAGATTCTATAGGTTTGGTCCACTCCAGCTGGCCCAAACATTTCACTAGAACTCAATTGAATATGTTTGCATCCAACTGTAAGATCTGTCAAGACTGCAAGAATTTAAGTGTCGAGATCAAGTCAAGCTGGTATGGGGTGAGCTTGGAAAAATGGCTGAGTTTACATTCTGCCAGTGCTTTAACTTAGATTGCTAAAAATACAACTTCTGGGTTTGTAGCACATTTACCCTAAAGAAAATGTTTAAGGATATTGACTTACAAGCATAGTAGGGCACAACCCATGCTGCAGGAGCAGCTCTCACTCCAGCCGTGGTAGCTTCCCCACTCTCACTGCCACTGCTGCCTGCAAGCCTGAACCCTACATTAAGTTGCTCCTAAATGATGTGAACTTGGTGTGCTGGCCCAGCCCACTTGCAAATTTGATTTGACTTTGTAGATCAGTGAACTACAGGCATTTACTTCTACCTGTGATTTGCCTGTTCTTGCCACAGAAGGTGGTAACAGGCAAGAGTGAGGCACTCAGGGAGGCAGCTGGAGACCAAACCACCTCCACTACGGGTGTTTCATCTGCTGTGTCTGTGTGTCAGCACCTGAAACCTAATCTGGGTTTAGCCAGCTCGAGGTGGTGCAGTCTAATCTAAACTTCCAGCTCTGCCAGCTACTCCTAATGAATCCTGATGGCAGATTTCAGGGTTTTGTGAGAGAGGAAGGTCCTGCAGCTGAGCCAACAGCACAGCCAGTGTGGCACCACAGCTGGGCACATTGGCATAATTGTCCCTTGAGCAGGAATTAGTGCTCCAGCTCTGGGGTGAGTGAAAGGAGACCCTTCCTGTCCTCCTGCCTGATGACTGTGGGCAGAGCAGCAGAGAAGGTGGCTGCAACAGCAAAATATGTCCTAGCACCCCGCTGAATTTACACAGAACTTGTAGTCAAACTTCAGGCACTTCCCCCAATCGAGGCAAAATCTGGGCTGTGCATTTTTCATGTCCAACTCTCAGCTGGATTCTTCATGAACTATCATGGTCAGACAATGTTATTACCATTGCCATTGCTTGATAATTGCATCAACCTTTATTTTTCAAAGATCAGACACTCAAAATTGACATGAAGTTTACTCTTAGATTTACTGGCACCATTCTGAAGTCATGTACAGAGGAGGACCAAGAAAATGAAGCAGCAAAACATCCTCTTGCCTTAACTTGTGAGAACAGTTGCAGTCCTGAGACTAAATTTGCTCCTCTTCTTTCCTTTCTGATTATGTATTGAGTATATGCAATACAAAAAGAAACAAAAGAGAGTGAAAGAAAAAGAAAGAAAGAAAGAAAAAGAAAGAAAGAAAGAAAGAAAGAAAGAAAGAAAGAAAGAAAGAAAGAAAGAAAGAAAGAAAGAAAAAGACTGTTTTTTAGTTCAAAACAAGCAGATACTTTAATGACAGCGCTTATAAAAACAATATTATGTTAAATTATTTAGTATGTTTTATTTAATAAAAAGGAAAAAGGAAGATGAAATAGGGCATTGAGGAAGTTCCTCTTCGTTTATTTTTGTCTCTGTGGTGGTTCATTTTACCCACCAGTGTTTTTTTCTTCACTGCAAATCCCCCTTCCCTCTTGATTAAAAACAGACTCTCTAATAAAAGTGGTTTAAGATCACAGTGATAACTTCAATTCAAGAACATGAATAAAGAGCACCCTTGGAGGAAAGACCCCATCTTCTCACATATGATATTAGGAAGGGAGTACATAATGCAGAGCAGTGATTGCTACCACGTGTAAGATTATTCTGGTCTTCCATGTATGGCTTCTAATCTATATGGGCACTTAAAAAAAGAGGGATTCAAGTATCCTATAAAACAGGTCCTATGTTTTACATTTGACCTCTTCCTGAACATCAACCTTATTAAAAACAAATAAAAAAATGTCCTGAATGGGAGCTGTAGTTTGATCTGGAGCTTATGGAGGCTGACAGCAATCCTGCTATTGCTTTGAGAAGGGCAGGAGCCGGCCTCTGCTTCATTCAAAAAGAAACCCATATCAAGCTGCCTTATGATGATCACTCCACAACTGGTTTTTATTTCATTTTATTCTAATAACCTTACAGAAATACATTTTTCACCAAATTGAAAGTTTGTCTTCCCTGAAGCCCTGGAAAGGATTAGATAGCATTACATCAGACATTTCAAACAGTAAATTGTGAACTTGGAAGAAGAACTTCAAAGCATGGTTATGTGAAGCCTCAAGTGCCCAGGAAGAACAGCAAAGGTGAAACAACTGTAATCTCTGCAGCAGAAAGCAGTGACTCAGTGAGTGTAAGCCGCAAATCCCATTATTTTACTCTAAAATATGTACTGTTGTGAGGTTTGAAATCCATGTTTGATATGCTGTGCTAGTTGCTGTGAGAATGTATAATACAGGGCCTGGACTCCAAGACAAAATTTAATCAAGATAAAAGCAGGTTATGAGCAGAGATGGAAAGACTTTTGCACACCATTTTTTACAATTTTTATTAAGAGTGGAGCAACTGGAATTGGAAAAGATACAATTTTTTTTTTTAGCAAAAATGGTTAAATAAAAAAATCTCACAACGCCCCCCAACTAATATAAAAAGAAATGAACATATAAAAAGAAACCTTTTCCTTGTAGAGTTTGCTTGTCTGAATTTACATTAATAAATTAAATTGGAATTACTCTTCTATCTGTGTAAAGCCAGGGATAAGGGCTTGCATTGCCTTAATTATACTGGTGTAAGCTGGCTAAGGGCCTCTGCCTATTCACACAAAACAGGTGTCACTTTACCAGCAATGGAGATGCCTCTTTTGTTCCCCAAACAAGGCTTTAGTGAGCTGGTAGCAGTGGCCACATTTCACTGCTTGCCAAGTCATTAACAAGAGGCAGAGATATATGCACTCCAGGAAAAGCTTGCTTTGGAGATTATTTGAAGTGAGAGGAAGAGGCAGCTTATCAGGTTTTGACAAATTGTTTCAGCAAAAAGTCTTGTTGGGAAAAAATTATTTTGTGGGGGGGTTTTTGTTATTTCTTAAAAATTATTTTTGTTTGAGGGTTTTTTGTGGATTTTTTGTTGTTGTTGTTGTGGGGTATAGGGATTTTTTTGGGGGTTGTTTGTTTGTCACTGGTTTTGTTTGCTTTTATACATTAACCACAAATATTTAATTTATTATTTAACATAATGTGGGGGTTAATTTCTGCCAGCTTCCTCCGTGCTCTTTGCTCTTCCTGGGCTGAGTTTCATAGAATCCTACCACAGTTTGAAAGGGCAACATCTTTCTGAAGAACAGGAGCTACTCAATGAGCAAGGAGCCCCATTTTTATCAAGCAGCAAAAGCACAACCAAGTCATTCTTCAAAAGCTGATATGTGTTGGACATTTTGTCATTAAGATAAACAGAATCAATGAAAGTTTTGGCCTTGGACTGAAGGCTGTTTCCAGTCACAGAAAATCCAGATAGAGTCTTTCCTAGATGTTCTGCGTCCATGGAAAATAGTTATAACAATTGCTCCTAAAAATACTTTTCTTTATATGTCTGGAAACACATGTATAGTTTTTTATGTTTTTCTCATTGCTATATGCTTAATAATCATTCTGGCTTATGTTCCTTGCTAAACTTGGACCAGAAATGCTAGACTGTTTGCCCATAGTCGTACCAGAATGTCTGAAAATGACATTTGGATTCCCTCCAAGTTATTGGGATGAATATACTGCTTTGCTACAAAAAAGAAAAAAATCTTTCTTTACTACAAAGTTCCCATGCTTACCTCGCCTACCCTGTGCTGTATCGCTGCCTTTCTACTGCCCTGTGACCCTCGTCTCATAAGCACCTCTGAAAAGGTGCCACAGACAGGATATTGAGGGTTGTGAGGAATTAAAGCACTTGCCAGAGATGGGAGTTGACTGTTTTGCTAAAGGTGGGAGGCATGAAACCTTCACATCCAGTCCAGCCACAGGCAGCAGCTTTGTCTCAGCAGCTGCTGGGTTGATGTTGCAGCCACGGTGAATAAGTGGTCAGACCACTTGCTTAATTGAGTTCAGATGGATGAGGAGCAGATAATCTGGCACGGACTGACACCCTTACACTTCTCATACTTTATAGCTCCTACTTGCCTTCCATCACAGGACATCCACCATAATCCCAATCTCCTACCATACCCACTCCTTCAATCTTACACCCTCTCCTCTTACAATTCTCTGTTCCTCTTCCAGGCTTCTGTCTCCTGCAAAACCTACCTCGTAAATCCAATATTCCCTTAATTTTATGCTGGCCACTCCCACCTCCAGTCTCAAACCCATATCCTCCAGTCTCAGTTGCTTTTTGGCACCTCCTGAGATATCTCACAGGATGCAGCCCAACAGCATCACCTGGAACCATCCAACACCAAATGCCTGGATGTGAGAGGCAGCAACACTGACAGACCTGCCCCTACAGGGACTCTCACAACAAGTCAGGGCAAGGGAACAAGCTTTAACTGGCTCATGGTGGCAGCCAACTATATTGTGTGCTGGATGAAGCCTCGTGCCTAAGTGCAAAGCAGGCTTATTGTGTCAATGCTGCCTCCTTGGGCCTGGGCAATTAAATATTATGTATCTCACACCTCTGTTTGTGAAACAACTTGAGGAATTGACTCAGCATGAAGGTAGAGCAATCAGAAGGGCTATGGAAATGCTGAGTTATTGTTATAATCACTGAGTCAGTGGACCAGAGGTATGTGCTTAAGGCTTTGTATTCACAGATTTATAACTAACAAAGAGGCAGCATTTTTATTTTCAATTAAATCTACATCTGTCCCTTATCTGGCTTCTTTCTCAATTAACATTAGTCCTAGCTGTATTGTAAATGCCTTGGAAACAGAAGATGAAGAACACAGGTGGTTTCTAGAATGGGAGGATGAATAAAAGAGACAGATCATGTGAATTATCTCAGCTGAAGCAATAAAATGTAAGTGACCTGGGAATGTCCTGTGTGTCTGGTTTTGGACCATAAAGTCTGCCTGGAAAGGATGCCATTTATCTGCATTAGTCCCTGAAGCAGGCTTAGCAGCCTTTTTGCAGGCCTGAAACTGCATCTATCTATCATTGCTACTGTAAGCTTGAAAGCAGAAGGCTTAATGGCAAAAGCATCTTGAAGCTACAAATATGGTCAGAAATAAAACACCACACTTGTACAAAGGGGGAATTCCCAATCAGTAGCTGCTCTTGTTGCTGCAAAAACATTTCAGTTGTGTTTCCACATTAAATATTCAGCAGTCCGTGCAGCAGCTCTTTGGCTCACAGTAAGGTCACTTGCTGCTGTCTGCATCTCCCGTACATATAGGTCTGGGCTAGAAGCCCAGTTTATAATTGCTTTAGTACCAAGAGCTCAGCAAAAGCACTGCAGGAAAGGCCTCTGTCACAGTCAGCTGTGACTCTCAATGACACCTTTAAAATTCACTTGTGAATAACTGATTAGATGGATTAACTCTGGCTTTTTGCTTCATATACCCGAAGGCAAATTTATTCCTTTGTAGGCAATAAAGTCTTCTAAAGTAAATAAACAAAACTACAGATGGTGGTTTACATGTTCAATTAATATTTTGTTGTTAACTATTTGTAACAAACTCTCAGAACTAGTTCTCATGATAATAAAGACTTACCATGGATCAAGAAGCTGATGTTTGCTGTGAGGCCAGTGTTTACCAAGGAGAGTATAATATGTCCAAAAAATAGTCACAAAATATATGAGATACATTTATAAAGACTGAAGAGATTAAATTGAGAGGGGTGGATGGAAAATGTAGCCAGTTAAAAATCAATTAACATCTGGTGGGAAATGGACATTGATGTTATAAATCAATATGAAGCAAGTGAAACGGAAATGATAATTAACACACTTGTGGATACACTCCTAAACAAAGCTAAGGCTATTACAGAGAAATATATGCTTGGTAGCATTAGGGACAATAAGTATGTTAAATATATTGGTAATAAAACAAATCCCTAAGACAACATAAGCCCATTACTACACAAAGATGGTAACTTTATCAATACTGCTGCAGAAAAACTATGTTCAGTAAATATCTCTGCTGTACTTAGAAAGCACAAGATGAGGAAAAAGATGACAGATTTTCCAGGCTATTAGTAGCTGAAGACAACATTAGGCAGCATTTTCTAGAGATAAATATTTTAAAGCAGAAGCTCAAATAAGAATCACCCCAGGGTACCATGAGAACTGACTAAAGAGGTCTTTGCCATGCAAATGTTCATTTTTAAGACATTTTGGAATACCAGGGAAATACCAGGGAAGACAGCAAATATTGTGTCTGCATGGAAAAAAGGGAGTGGTGTGACAAGAATAGGCTGGTGAGCCTGACATCAACACCAGGCAAAAATATTTATTGCTTTCTCTCCTCCTTTTTCACTCCTGACCTTGTTTCTTTTTGAACACCAGCCCAGTGACCTCGAAGCAACCTTCTCGTTGCTTAGTTTTTCTATGCACTAGGAGTTGAGACTGATTCCCAGTGAGGTCTCTGCAACCCTGACTGGAATTCCAGTACCCTCCCTGCTAAATACGAGCACACACGGTCCCCAAAAGGGCTTGGGGAAGCAGCTGGCCTGCTATGAGCCAGCAGCACACAGGAGCTGGGAATCAGCCAGAGTGAGAGTACCAGCTGCTGGATTCAAACAGGGACTCAGCTCCGAGGGACCAGAGGCGGCCAGGGGCACGTTTCCCAGGAGGGACGGTGCTGAGTGATACAGGCTGCAGGGGCTCTTCCCTGCTTTCTCTCCTGAGAACTAAAGTGGGAATGCCTGGCCCATGGAAAGAGGGTGGGTTCACTTGTGCCTTTTTCTTTCTGGTTCATTTGTAGGATAGAAGTCTGGTCCATGCTCTTCTGGTGTTAACAGTCTGTAGCCAGCAGCAAGAACTATCAATAGCCCCTAAATCTTGTGCTTCCTGCTATTATTCTACCCCTATTTTTTCTGGGTTTTCTGCTTAGTATTTTTTTTCTTCAAATATATATGTTTTCAGATATTCCTGGTACTTACCTCAGCCACTTTGCCAAAAACACTGCTTGCAAAGTGCTGCCTTATAGGAATAACAGGAAGAGAACAGGACTTGCAGAGGTAATGGGGGGCATACTACAGAGTCTCTGAAACCTGCTGTGGGTGTTGAGTATTCTGTGTTTCTAACACAGCAGAACGACTTGTGGAAAGATTCACTGTTTGACCTCTGCTTCCTCATTACCAGGTTCTTGGGCTTAGGTACTGTTTGTTGCACACACCAGCCTGAGAGATGTGCTTGATGGTTCAAATGTTTTCAGTGTGCCATTACTGGTTTTCACCCAAAAATAAGGGAGACCTGCAGGGACATTTAGGGGGCTGAGAACAAAAACAAAAGGTAGCATAACATCTGGAATTCACAATTTCGCCTTCTTTACTAATCTTTTACAAGTCATTTTGCAATAGACAAGAGAATTGAGGGGCAAAGAAACAGGAGAGCACTGTTCCAAGACAAGTTAACTGGAGGAACAAGTTGAACCAGAGACTATCCTCAACAAAGAGAATTTCAGCAAAAAGAAGAAGGTATAAAAATTGGAGACAAGAAGGATAACACTACATTGTATTCAACACCAGTTTATTTTTCTAGGCACAAAATTAGGACTTATTATACTCAAAAAAGTTAGGTATTCTGCAGTTGATAAAGCTGAATATGACAACTATAGCCACTGATCCCCAAGGTCTGAGATGGCTGTAGGATACTTTTGAAGCTTTTATTGCTATTATTTTAATGATCCTGGATATAGACTCCAGAGGACTAACAGGGTGTTATTTTTCATGAATGGGGCCAAGGAGGAAAAATAATAACTTCTTTTGCTTCAGAAAGAGAAGGGAAACTCCCTGTCCTGACTACAGCTGTATAAGGGTTAGGAGAAGAACAAAGGCAGGTAGTATCAGCCAGTGTCTTTGCACAAATGTCCCACCATAGACCAAAAGATGCAGAAGGACAAAGAAAAGGAACTTCTGCCACCTCCTCCAGTGAGCTATCGTGGGACCATGTGCACCATCTAGCTGGGAGAATGTGGATGCCTGACAGAGAGTTCTGGCCAGTCTTCTCAAGGCAAAGGGATCCTGACTTGCTTGCCAATATAAAAGATGGAAACCAGCCCAGTATTATAGATATATTTCACCCTTACGTGGCAGAAGTTATCAAGGCCTCCCTTCCTGTTTTTCATGGAGTGATGATGCTGTGAACCTGAAAGTGGCATCACCTAAACAAATAATGTGATCAAGCAGTACTGATTAGAGAGGCAATGTCCTCATGCTTTCACTCATAAGTAGCTGCTCAGCAGTGGAGAGGCATTTACAAGAACTTTACAAAACAGCACGTTTCCTGGTTTATTGCCTGAAGACATGTTAGCTAGACAGGCTTCCTTGTCTAAATAAAATCAGTTGATGTTAGCTAGACAGGCTTACTCATCTTAGTGCATGCAATTGTTGTTAGCTAGACACATCCCTAACTTTAATAATAGGAGTTGCAGTTGCTGAATATTGTTTGTGGCAGGCTTGTCAACAAATGTCTGGTTTAATTTGTGAAAGAGAATCATGTCAAGAATGGGCATTTATTGTTTTCTACATTTCATGCCTTCTGGAGTCCTTGGTATGTAACACATTGTTACAGGAAAGGACTTTTGCAAAATGCAAGGCTCTGAGTGAATCCAGGGTCACACACTTACACCCATGAGCATTAAATGCCTTGAGCTGGGACAGCCTGGGAGATGTTCAAAGCTGGACGGGGCTCTGAGCAAACTGGTCTAGCAGAAGGTGTCCCTGCCCATGGCAGGGAGTTTGGAACTAGATGATCATTATGGTCCCTTCCCAGCCAGAGCATTCTATGATTCTATGAATTCAAACAGGCTCCTTGCAAGGCATTAGGTAGTGCTCTTCCTTGCTCACCCTTTTTTT
>VXAC01005588.1:441238-463683 GCA_013399225.1 Rhipidura dahli | reverse complement strand
TGTGGTGCCTTTTCCTTGTCCCCCTTTTTTTTTTTTTTTTTTTTTTTGAGATATAATTTATGTATTCAAACAAAAAAGTTTTTCTTTGAGCTTTCCAGGATCTCCACAAAAGAGCTGAAAGTTGAAGCATTCCACTAAGAAAATATTAGAAAACACTACTTTTTTTCTCTGTGTTGTCTTGCTGAATTAATGAATAATTTCAGGAACTCTAAAACTGCATCTCTCAGTGAAATTGCTGATGGCTGAGGGTATTTTAGCAAACTCTTCACAGACTGAGTCTTTCAGCTCACTGTTCAAGCTATGATCACATTTCTTTGTTTCTGCTGGAGCTCTCTGGGGTTTTGTCCCCTGATTGCCCAGATGTGGCAATGGAATCACTGCATAAAGCAGAAAATAAGGAGCAAGAATAAAAGTGTATTTCTTGTTCTTTTCCTGTTTGGCAGAAATCTATCCTGGTTCTGAAAAGATGGAAATATTCTGGAGGTTTGTAGTCTAGGTAAATCACCTGTGTCCAACTCTAGCTCTCTTTCAAAGGAAAAATCTATCTGTAACTTAAATTTTCATGAGGAAACATCTCTAAATGTGACACATACTGTTTTCTTATGAGATAGCCTTTATAGAAATGTCCCTGGTGGACTACTCAACTCTGCAGAAATCATTTCTAATTTCAAAATCTAGGTCATTAATGTGACACAATCTTCTGAATAGATGTTTCTCTGCAGAATTTCATTATCTCTCTTTTGGCTATGAAAATGTAACTTCTTTTAAAATTTAAATATGATAGGTATTAAAGGAGAGGACCAGTTATGGCAGTTTTGATAAGTAATAAAATATTGTACCTTGTGTATATATTGATCAGCTTTCCTCTGTCATGGTACATGCAGATCATGTCTAAAATTACTTGTAAGACCCCTTACAAAGTGACAGCTGAATCTTTTAACTCTTTTAATATATTTAACTTCACAGCCACCTACCTTGGCAGACAGGGAAATATTATAGTCCCAGGACCTGTGTTCCTCCTCCTATCTGTAAATAGCTCACTGAAGCACCAACGTAAATCCAGCCATTTTGGGTCTTCACCTGGCCATGAAACACAAGCATTGTTGCAGTCAAAGTCACCCTGAGTTAGTTCTTAATTTCCCAGTTGTGCCACCTCCCCAGGAACTGGAGGATGGTGAAGGTCATCATTTAAAGAATAGGAACTAACAATATACAGTAGGTGCAATGAATTTGGGCCTGACCTCATGAGCATGGAGAGGTTGAAAAGAAAGTCTCTGCCACGTTGTGATTGCAAAGTAGCTGTGATGCAGAGATGCACTGACCTGCACAGACAGTCAGCCTACTTCCCACCCACAGGCTTACCACCTTGTCAAAAAATCCCTCTGAGATCTGAGAGTGACAGAGACAGCCCTGAAAGCAGAACTAGCTTCTAGCAATCCATCATCATCCAAGTCAGAGTTGTTTGCTCCTCTGGAAGGGTTAGTATTTGTGTTTTGCATCTCCATGCTACAGCTGGTAGCAAATGCTGACTAGAACTGGTCTGTAGCACCAAGAAAGGAATGGCTCTTGGTGAAACAACGGGTTTGTCGTGACAGCCTGTGACAGGAAAAATCCAAGATTGTTAGTCAAGAAACATTTCTTGAGAAAATTTATTTTATTTTAAAATATGTTTGGGAGTGTTGCAGGGAGTTCTGGTTCTTTTCAAGGATTTTCTGATACAGTAGAAATATACAGAAAGAGAGACAGGGAAAAGATAAGTCGCATAAAAAGGGATAGATAGACAGAGGTGCAAGTGGTGATATGCTAATATTCTTATATTTGGCACCATCATTTCTCACAGCAAGACTGTCTGACCAGATGTGGGTGGAAACAGGAGAAAAGAGGCAGAGAACATGTGGTTTGTGAGGGAATCCAGGGATTTGTGGATGGTCTGTTAAGTGCTGTACATGTATTTCTGTGGGAGTGGGAGGAGCTCCTATTGTATTTCAAGCTGAGAAAAGAAACCTTATACCAAATTATCACTTGCAGTAAGTGCAAGGTCAGCCACTTCTGAGAAGGCAGTAAAACATTCCCAGGGAAAGTTTCTTTGCACTCCTGGTTGATTTTAAGAGCTTCCTGAAATTTTGAAAATTATTAATAGCATCAGGCATAAATAGGTGCCTGGGAAGAAAAAGAGTTTTCCAAGGAAAGTTTGTGTAAAAAATGATCCGACCTCCTTTTTGGGGTTTTGCTCAGACAATGAGAAGACACCACTGCTACAGGGAGGAGCTGAAAGGAGGGTTTCCCCTGCACAGACATCTGTTTCAGGCTGAATGTTCATGCCCGTGTTGTTTTCTCTGCTGGCACTAAACCACTCTGCTCAAATGATCATATCCCTGTATTAAGGGACTTGAATGAATAGGAAGAAAAAACCTCTTCATGAAGCTTTGAAATGGCAAGAGGGATCAGATGAATATTTTTCTTGGCATCAGTTAGTCCCCCTTTGTTCAGAGCAGGAACTTTGAAAGTCCAGTGCCTGGAGCATCACAAAGTCAGAGACCAGCACTTAGAGATCACTGAGCTGAGAGAAAATACTGCTTCTTTGGATTTCCAGGCACTCCTTAGAAGAAATAAAGAACATGCACAACTGGCACTGCCACCAGCTTTTTGTATTTAAAATTGTGCCTCATTCAAAGGCTTAAAGCAGATATCTCCCTCACCTGACGGGGATAGTTTGCACAAATCCACTCTGAAGCTAAGAATCATTTTGAACAAAATTCTTGTTAGGAAACATGTAACAACACCACAGCTGAGTCCTTTGCAGAGTGAGAGCTGAAATCTTTGGATATCTTCCTCTGCCCACCAAACCCCATGTGAAAAGTGGGATGAGGTTCCCACAAGCAACTCCAATTTCAATCCTTTTCAGACTTTATTTCTTCAATTCTGTGGCCTCCTGTGGTAGCAAACTATGCAGGCTGGCTACCAGCTGTGTGAAGGCCTGACTTTTATACATTTTAAATTTACCTGCTGGCAGCTACATTTATAATCAAGTGCCAGAAGAATGGAAAAAATAATGTAATGCATCTCAGTTGTTACCCAGAGTTGCTATGGGGACAGGATGGATCTGGAAAAGGGTATCAGAGAAGGGTCCTGCCAAAAAGCAATATCATGTCTCAGGAAGGCTCCCCAGAGGAGTGTTTAAATCTCAGTCTGGGAATCTTCCAGTGTGGCAAGTGGAACAGGAAAGGAACAGATCGATCTGCAAGGATCCAGAAAGGAATGGTTTGACTGTCCCCTGCCTGAGCCATGCAGAGGAAGGAAGGAAGGACTGAAAAAGCAAAGAGAGAGTTGGACATGGGTAGCTGTGGAAAAAGGAGGCTGTTCCCTGAGAACTCTTCACCAGCTTTGCTAGCTCATGCTTCTGAGGAGTTCAGTATTAAGCACTTTGGGTTTTACTCAAAGCCTGCTAAGTCAATGGGAGTCATTCTACTTTTCTCTGCTTTTTGGACCGAGTCCTTTCAAAACAAGTGGTGAATAGAAACATAGGCTTTCTTCTTCCCTGTGGCCAGGATTTTCAGCATACCTCAACTTTTAGGATCATGACTAAGTTTTCCAAAACAATTTCCCTGGGAATGGAGAAATGATCACAAGTGACTGGAATACCCAGGCTCTCTTCAGGTGGTTCACTGGCCAAGATGGAGAGACTCCCTGCAGCCTCACACTTTGCCTGGTGATCATGAGACAGGAGCAGACAGGCTGGCAGCCAGCACTGTGGTTCTCCAGCACAACCAGGAGCAAGCACAGCCTTACAGGAGCTCAGCTTTGCTCCTTTGCATCTGTCTGCCAGTACACATCACCTGCATTTAGGAAGTTCAATAAATTTCTGAGAATCTGGACTTACCCAGCATGTTTTGTTTGTAATTATGGCCAGATTCTCCTAGTAAGAGCTCCAGGTAGCTGAATTCCTTCGAAGGTCTTGCCCTGGTTGTGAGTAGTCGGAATTTTGCCAGCTCTGCCCCAGCACCCGGAATGCATTCTCTGTTTTCTGTGGTGGCAGAAGGACCTACAATGCTAAAGGGACAAGTTTTTCACCACATGCTGGAGCTGGAGTTCTCTGAGCACATAAGCAGGCCAGAAGTGGTGTTAAGCCTACTGAATGTATACATGTGCAGTTCTCTGTTAAATAAATTGTCTACTTAATTAAATTTGAGATGAGATTTTTTAAACAGGGCATTAGCCAGAAAAGATCCTGAAAAAAATGAGGTTTTTTGCTTTCACTAAACCTTGGACTGTTGAGGTATTTTTGTGTGTGGTATCTCAAAAGCACCTTGGCTAGCATTTGATTTTAAAATAAATACATTTAGAGAGGCAGAAAGTGTTGCAAACATTTATATTTTGCTTGCCTTTTTTTTGAGTTCCTCTAATTCTGAAACAGGAAATAATTTTTTGTCCTTAAGAGGAACAGGCATTTGTGTTTTCCAGGAGGCAATTCTCTCTTATTTTTTATCAGTTATATTTTCCAGCTCACAAAGCGTAGATAGTTCATTTCCCTTTTCCAAATGATTTCCATAGGTGTTTTAACATTTGCAGGAAAATAGGCACAATCTTTTCTGCATCGTGGGGGAGGTCCTAATGGGACTAAGGTAAAATAAAAGGGTATGCAATCTGCTTGTAACCTCTATAAAAAACATTTTTGCCCTAAAATTTTATGAATTGTCAATTTAAAACCTTTTGGGAAGGAGGTTTTTTTAATTACTTGAATTTTTTTATTTATTAAAAATCCAATCTGATTTTATTTTCCACTATCAAATTTTAAGCCCAGTTTCCAGCTTCAAACTATTTTTGCAAAACTTATAATGGAAGATAATTAGAAAAATAACAGTCAGATAAAAACAGTGTAAGCCAAAGACATTTAAACAAAACACAAGGATTTTCACAAAATTCTATTTTGCTTGTCCCTCTGTAACAAGGAAATGTCTTTGCATTATGACACAGGATGAGAAGAAGTGTCAAAAATCTCTAAAGTTTTTCTGAGACAGAGGAATTGTCCCCACCCGACCATATCTTCTACCCAAGACTTGCAAATCACATCTCTTCCTCTGACTTCCACATTCCTTTGGCACAGGCTATGGTTATGTCCCTGATTCTGCATCACGTAGCCCAGAAAAGCCACCCATGTGGGGAGGCACCCTCAGCTTGGTGAGAGCTGCAGGAGCACAGCTTACCAGCTGCTTTACAGAGGAATGAGGCTGACAGGCTGCAGCTGCAGCTCTAACCAGCACCAGCCACTAAACCTCCAAAAAGTGGTTCTTTCCCCCACGCTGGCCAGCCTGAGTGGTGGGAAAGACCTTCACTGCCTCAGGGACAGGGTCTGCTGGAGAGGCCTTGGGTTGTTCACTGCATCTGGCTCGTTGCTGCTGTATATCCTGTGTTTATGGGGTTGTGGCTCAAAGTCAGAGTTATTGGTGGGGCTCTGCAGCTCACGTTAATAACACTTGTACCTGGTTTTCAGATGTCTCGCCGGCTTTGCCAGGCTGCTTCTGCTGCTCTCCAGCTGTCTGAGGGACAGTTCTGTGCAGACTGCTCAGAGCAGGACACAGAATCATAGAAAGTCAAGGCTGGAAGAGATCTTCAAGATCACCCAATCCAACTGTCCACCCAGCACTGCCACTGTAACCTCTAAACCACTAAACCAAATCTCCCAGCTCCAGATGCCACATAAACACCTCCATGGTGTCACTCCACACCTCCCCGGCAACCTACTCCAGTGCCTGACCACCATAACAATGAAAATAGCTTTTCTGATACCTAATCTTCATTTGCCCTATCTCAGTTTAAAGCCATCTCCTCTTGTCCTCTCACTTCAGGCATGGCAGAAGAGCCTGGCTCCCACCTCGCTGTGTGCCGCGGTGTCTCTGCCGGCCGGCTCGCAGTCCGGGCACCAGGCGATCTTCGCCTGCCCCGAAGGGAGGGAGGGAAGGCAATGGCAGCTCAGGGAGGGCAGGCGAAGCTCCAGCTCGGTTTTGCTGGTCAGGATGCACGAAGGAAGCAAGAAAGAAAAGCGAGGGGACTTCTTTGGGTGGTGGGAGAAGGGTTTAGTGCCGGACAGAAAAGCCACTGAAAAAGCCACTCAAATCCGGCAGTCGCGGGGTGTTATAGCCCTGCAACCAGGGCGTGGAAAAATGCATAATAACCAATAACTATCAGTTCTACCCCTGCATCCAGGCTGTGGGAAACACATAATAACCAAGAACCATCAGTTCTACCCCTGCATCCAGGGTGTGGGAAACACATAATAACCAGTACCTATCAGTTGTGGGGTACAAGTGCAGGAAGAAGGGGTCCGAGCGAATGGGAGAAGGAGTGGCGGGGGGGAAGGGGTAACAGAAGCCAATTAGATACCAAGAAAGATAGAACTTTCTGGAAAAATAACCAAAAATGAAGCATAAGGGCAGAAGGGAGCAGGAGCCAATGGTCAGCACGCTTTCACACAGCTTTTTGGGTGTTTGCTGTACCTTTGATCCCTTGGGCTGTGGAGGCATCAAACCAATGGGCCTTTTGGTCTGTTTGGTCCATCTAACCTTGTCTCTGGCCATGGCACACAACAACAACTATACTCTCCTTCCAGGAAGTTGTGGAGACTGATGAGGTCCCCCGTGAGCCTTCTCTTCTCTAGACTGAACAGCTCCTCCAGCTGTTCCTCATAAGATAAGTTTTCTAGTCCTTTTGTGAGACTTATTGCCCTTCACTGGACCTGCTCCAGCACCTCAAAGTCCTTTTTGAAGTGAGGGGCCAGAACTGAACACAGCACTCCAGGTGCAGCCTCACCAGTACCAAGTAAAGGGAAACAATCACTGCCCTGGTCCTGCTGGCCACACAATTCTTGATACGGGCCAAGATGCTTTGGCCTTCTTGTCCACCCAGGCACACTCTGGCTCATGTCCAGCTACTGTCAACCAGCACCTCCCAGGCCACTTCTGCTGAACGGCTCTTGAACCAGTCCTCCCCAGGACTGTAGAGCTGCATAGGTTTGTTGTAACTCAGGAGCAGGACCTGGCACTTGGCCTTATTAAACTATGATCAAGGCTGTTCTGCCTGTCCATCTGCAAGAAGATTATGTTCCCCACTGCTGCTATTTTAACCCCAGCCAGCAGCTATGTACCACACAGCACTCATTCACTCACTCCCCTCTGCCTCACCCTGCTGGGATGAGGAAATCAGAAAAAAAGGTAAAACCCATGAGCTAAGAACAGTGTAAGAACTGAAATATAATAATAATAATAATAATAATAATAATAATAATAATAATAATAATAATAATAATAATAATAATGATAATATTAATAATGATACTGTAAGGAAAAGGAGAAAGAAACAAGTGATGCACAGTACAAGTGCTCACCACTGTCCTCCAGCAGCAATCAGCCCCTCTTGGCCAGCTCTCAGCTCATATATCAGGCACTATGTTCCATGGAATATCCATTTAGCCAGTTCAGGTCAGCAGTCCCAGCCATGCTCCCTCCCATCTTCTTGTGCACTTCCTCAAAGGCAGAGCGTGAGACACTGAAAAGTCCTTGACTCAGGGTAAGCACAGCTTAGCAACAACCAAAACATCAGTGTGGTATCAACATTATCCTCCTGCTGAATCCAAAACACAGCACTGCACCAGGACACTCATGTGAATGGCTGAGGAATCCACAGCACAACTGGGGTCTGTTTTGACTTCCTCAAATGGGAAATAGAGAGATTTCAGATTCAGACTTCTGAGTTTGCATAGGCAGAAGAGACAGATTCAACCCCCTTTACCACATGTGTGCTAGTGCAGCAGTAGAGGTGTGGATTTCAAGAACTACGGTGAGCATTGGTTAGGACTGCCCAACCAAGGGAGACAGGAAATCTCCACAGGGTGCTGATGCAGTCTCACCCAGGTCACAGGTACAGCCACAATGGGGTGGGCACAGTGGTTGGGTTGCTGGGAAAGGGAGCTGCTTATCTTAAAGAAAGGGATGCAGAGGATGGCTCAGCCATAACTTCCTTTAACACCCTGTAACCTCTTTGCAGATGTTGAAAACAGAGCTGAACCCTGAGAAAGCTGACTGAGCTGGCCACGCTCTTAACACAGTCAGTCAGTCAGTCAGTCAGTCATCAGAGGCTGGAGATCCTAAGACCTCTTTCAGTGTAAATTTTTGTCTGGTTGTGTACATGTACTGGAACACCAGAAACACAGGTGAAAGAAATAGTGAACGGGCAGGAGCACTGGAAGTGAAAAGAATGACCTATGGAAGCCATGTAGCCGTTCATATTAAGCATCATAGGATGGCCTGTGTGGCCAGTGATGATTCTGAATACTTACAGACAAGCCCAGACTGATGGGGGTTCACAATGCAGGAGAATATTTTTACTTTATAAAAAAATAATAAAAAAAAAGCCCTTGAAGCTTGATCCAATCTCCTGGAAACTGAATTTGCTTCCTTGATTTCACTGGTTTTCTAGAAGATTTTGAAGCTCCCATCAAACTATCAACCTGAGGGATGAATTTATATATTACAGGATCTAAAGAAACTGTAATGATCTAATTTGATTCCTTTCTAACATATACCATAAGACTACCTTTCAATCACTCCCGTAGTGACAAAAGTGTATCTTCTGGAAAAATCTGTGGGATTTAATGGAAGTAACACAAAATATTCCTTGGAGCAGAGGTAACTGGGACAAATGAAGTCCCTGCCAAAGGTACTGATCATTACAGCAGTGGCTGCGAGCAGCTAAGTTACATGGGTCGAAAGGATTTCTGTTGGACCAACCATGACTCTGGGAGCAAGAGAGAAGGCCAGAAAAAGGCCAAAAATACTGAATTTGGAAAAAAAACAGGCAAAAATCTTCTGGCACATTAGGATTTCTCAGCAAGGAAACCACCTCCTGCTTACTTTTATTTTTTATTTGTTTTGTGGAGCAAGGAGACCTGGCTCGCACTTCTGGCAAATAAATCAGATTGCACAAAGGCTCTGCATGACTCTATCAGCTCGTCCTCCCAAAAGAAACATGACACAGAAAAACCCTGAATAGCTGCTAAGCATTCAAGCCAAAGGAGCATGGGATTTCCTGCAGCAGAATTTTATGGTTTCTTTACAGCATTCAGAGACTACTTGGTGTGGGCTCTTCTTCCAGAGGGGCCCATGTGACATATAACTGCTCCTCAAAGCACACAGAAATCATAGACAACACAATTAACTTTCTGCCTGTGGGTAGCTATGGTCACAGTGAAGAACACAAGGAGCTACCCACATGTGCCCCTGCCAGTGAGTTGATGCTGCTGGTAAGTGGCACTCTCAGTGTGCAGCAGGGATGAGAAAGCTTCCCGGGAGCTTGCAAAGAAATTACCTACAATCTTAAATGCCTGATTTGTTATTAACACACCCAGAAATTATGGGTATGAGCTTCAGATGCTTTATGACAAATGTCCCATGTGGTGGTCCCCTGACTGTGCAGGGAAGAGAGAGGAACAAATGAGCAAATTGGGCTCAGGGTGAACTGGGGTATTAATTAAGGAGACTGTGCCAGTCCTGTGGGGCCTGTGGATCCCTCTATGGCAAGTGGTTCAGAGTTAAAGAAATTCATATATTGCCCTTGGTTTATGTCGATAATGTAAAGTGCGTAACATCATATTCTCCATAAAATGCAACTAGCAGAAAGACAAGAGAGCAGCTGGAGCAGGAGATGCCTGGAGTACATCACCCGAGTTTCCCCAGCTACTTACAGAAAGCATCTCTCTTGAGAAAGAAGGTGCTATTTATTCCTAATTACAGTCGGATATGTATTAGCACTTAAGTTTCCCACATTTTATTTCTTTTAGCCATTCACATCCTTACTACTTTTTTACATTGCATTTATGTCTGACAGGGTTGTACAGGCATTAGAGAGAGAACATCCTTGCTGTCCAGCAGGCCCTGTAAGTGTGATGGATGGATATCAACATCATTGGCTCTGGTTCCAAGCCAAATTCAAGACATCACGTAGCCGGTCCAGATTGGTTAAGTGCAGTTAAAATTCAGATGCTTGTCATACATCTACAGGTCATGGCTGAGAGTGAGATCTACAATACAACCCTGGACATCGAAGTCACTAAAGTACTGAACCAAGTTCCCTACTGATTTCAAAGGGACTGAGATACCTAAATATTTCTGCTTGTAAGCCTTCCTTCCTTTGTTCATCTCTGTCCCACTATGGATAGTAAAAAAGCTGAGGTAGAGGCTATCCATCACCATATGATCTTTGCATTCCTCGCACAACAGGACTGCAGTGGCTGCTGGGTGGCTTGGCACTCTAATTGTACAAAAATACAAGTAATTCTACAGTTGATGGGGGATATGTTTGCTAGGCAGATGGGGCCGTGTCCGCTCGGGACTCCCCGGGACAGCTCGGTGCTGGCGGTCGGGGCTCCGCACAGCCCGTGTACCGGGGGTCCCAAGCGGCTCCTGCAGGGCGCACGCTGCTCCTGCTCCAGCCACAGGAGGCTCATTCGCCCCTTTGACCTGGCAGCCGGCCCCGGGGGCGGCAGGTAGAAGCCTCCCAGAGCACCAGAGTTAAAAGCAAGTCCCAGAGGGAAGGAGGGAGAGACGGGGTAGGTCCAGCAGGGAGGAAGTTTATTGCGGGATAATTCCAGGGAGCTCTCCGAGTACAAAACACTCTGACACGATGTTTTATACTGCACAGAACAGGGGTGGGGGAAAACCACAACAACGAATAGAGAACCAGCGAGCAGTAACAGGCATTTGGGAACAAGAAGTCAGAACACACTAAATAGAAGGGATTTCATAGACATCCAATTGCCATCGAGGTAGACCAGAACTTTCCAGAAGAGGAGGCTGGGTTCTCCCCAGCACTGCCCCACCAGCACCCCCCGGGCTGCTCCAACGCGCCTCTTGGGTGGCTCAAATCTCATCCTCCTCCTCCTGGGCATTATCTGACCCAGTGTCACTCAGCCATTGGATGGGTAGGGCTCGAGTGACAGGAGGAGTCTGAGCCCCACGGGGCTTGGACACCACCACAGGGTCGTTGCTGAACTAAGCCAAGGCTGGAACTGAAACAGAAAACATATCCATTTACATTTAGTCTCCAGTTCATTGAGTCTCCAGTTTCACTGATCACTTCTTTCTCTCCTGACCTGCCTGTAGTCACCTGTAACTTACTGCATCTGCATGTTTATGGTGCCTCCAAGGAAGAGGAGGAATCATTCCAGAATACTTTTACTTCCAAGCAGATGTTTGCTTAGACAGTTTTGAATCCATAATAGAGGAATTCAGGTGGCTAAAGGTACAGACAGTGTCATCCAAGGTGCTTGGGATATCAAGGTAGATATCTGCAAAAGGCAGATGTGACAAAAATCTATGAGAAACTTGCATCTTTATAGGACAGCAACTGGTTGGGAAAAATACATGAATTCACTCAAGTGGTACCTGGTGCCTATATTCGGGCCATTGAGCCAGGCTCCAAATGTCATCTTCTGAAGTAAAAATTATTCCAAAAAAAGGTATTTGTCTGGAAGCCTTAGATGACTTCCATCTTTACGTTATGGGGTTATCAAGACATATCACAAATTTTGAAGATGAAGGCAGGAGACCTTTCTTAAACTATATCCAAGCTTCAGTTATTTCTTCTATGGTTCAAGGCTCACCAAGCAATTTAGTCACAAGTGCTGGAGGCAGTGTGGATCTGGGCCAAGAAGTGAGGCCCTGTGGGGCAGCAGGTAGCCCCGGGCCTCAGCAGCAGTGGGGAACTGTGTTGGCTTCCAGTAGGTACAGACAGCACCCTGCAGCAATACCTCTCAGGGCTCCCTGGCACACTCTATTGATGAAAGCTGTGTTCAAGACACACATCAGCCAGAAAATTGCACAGGTTATCTGAGGGTCCATCAGCAGGGTTCCCCGATGGACACACCACCCTGCAGTTAGATGGGAGCACACATCTGGCTGCAGGAGGAGTGTAAGGGGGAGCCGTTTAGGGAGTGTCCTTCTTAATGCAAGAAACTCGAAAATTCTTGCGTCTGGAAGAGTCAGTCATCCCTTAGGTGCTGGGCCATTTTATTCAGAAATGAGCCTCCTCCCAGACAGGGGCAGGAGAGAGATGTTCCCTGTGTCATGAGCAGGGTGGGGACTCACAGCTCATTGGTGTTTGTCCTGGTTTCCCTAACGCATGTCTGAGTCAGGGAAGCTCTGCTGTCGGAGAAAGTGATGGCTGAAATGGTAAAGTGAAAATTCCTCTGTTTGCATCATTGCAAACAGCCACTTTATTTCCTCATCTCTAGCAAATAAAAGCTGTTACCAAATGCTGTTTTTCCTTTCACCATCTGACGAGTTAATAGCGAGCCCAATTAAATGCAGCACAAGACAAGCCAGTTACATGTGTCTCCCACTGTCTGACTCCCTTTCAGAACTGTTACATCACTTTTAAGTCATTTCCTTCCCCAGATGAGGCAGCTTCACTTACACCAAAGGGCTTGATCTAAACCAAACAGTAGTACAATAAACCAGACAGCCTCATTTTTGATATCATTGACCTTCAGCCTCAGAGGGGCTTCTCCAGATAGAAGCTGCAACTTCTTACAAAATGTCAAAAAATATTCATCATCAAAACCTCAAGTGACAATGTGGGGATAATATCATGAGCTTTGTCACTATATTTTAAATAACAGAAATTTTTATTTAATGTAGCAGTGCCCAGGGTGGCAGAAGGAAAGATAAAAGAAAGTATTTCAAAAAACATGCACAACAGACCCCAAGTACTCTCAACTTGATGATTTAGCCGTTGGATTTCTCCATAAACTGCCAATCTGTGGTATGAACAAGCAGCATTTGTGGGTTTCCTTAGAGAAAAGCAGAAGTGTTCCACATATTATACTATAACAGTGAATATTGAACATGTGACTCAACTCAGATATTATTTAGGAAGAAAATTTTCAGCAATTCTAGCCCAGGTAGAAACACATCTATAGTTTTATATCTCAGACAGGGTGGACCATGTGAGATGGCTTTACTTTGAGCAGAGGAGAGACTTAGCATAAGCAAATGTAATTCTCCTTACTTTATTTATGAAGTTTTATATATGAATAAATGTCAACATGAATCAATAAACCCACAAAGCTAAAAACTGCTATCGTGGAAAACTGTAGCTGTTTTTTAACCTGTTGTCTCCAAAGGAATTGAAAATAAACCCAAAGGAAAACCTGGATCGGGAATTGTATCTTAGCAAGACATATCTTCCCCTGATTGTGTCCCTAGTACACATTAATCTATATTAGTAACTCTTACCAGAGCCATTACATTGCCTTCCACGACAATCCATGACCACACAGACAGCTATGTGAAAGATCTTGTTCCTTTAAGAGACAGTTATTCCTTGGTTTCTTTCAGGACAATGCCAGAACTTATGGAATTATTCTTTATAAATGAGAAATTCCACCCCTCATTAAACTGATAGGGTCTGTAGAAGATAATTAACCACTTCTTATGGTTTATCCAACCCACAAAATTTGGGTCAGATACTGCTTGCCACCCACATTAATTGCCCAGAACAGACTGACTGGTTTTGGACGAAATAGTGTCTCACAAGCACTTAATATCCCTGGCATGGCATAAAAGGAAACAGAAACCTGAGAAGAAGAGAAAATTAAAACGGTGGGAAGAAAAACAGTTTTTTAACGGTGCAATGGACTTTGTCTGTCTAATGAATCCCCTTTGAAAACCACCCACAGTAATAAATTAGGATGTAATATATTGCAGATGGATCTACAGGGGCACACACATAGTCTTAAGTATCTGCCACAGGTGTTTGATTTTATGTTTGATGGCAGGTCAAGGAGTAACCATGCACAGACAATTGTGCTATAGCTTGCAGGGCTAAAATCTTGTTCTAGATTGGAAGGAAGACTAACCCTCTTGGCTGTTCTGTGAAGCAGAATCAGTTGATATAACTGGCTTTTGATCCAAAACATTATTAAAAAATTCATGTCTGTACTTTTTTTCTGCATATAGTATTTAGAAGACTTCTTCTAACCAGAAACATCGTTGTGATCCAGTAACTTTACTATAATGTTTTCTTTGAGAGAACAACACATACTGACAGTATTACGTTAAAAATGTGTCTGGACCTGAGCAGCTTCTGTGAGGTCCTTCGTGCATAGTCTGGTCCCATTGGCTTAGACATTGGATGGTCTCTAGAAACAAACCTCAGATCATACAGTTAAATGACATGACATCATACTATTTAATTACATGAACCCTTTGGGAGTCTTCAGCAACAACTGTGAAGGTATACTCAGTATTCTTTTCAGACCTACAGATCAACCAATCAAAACAAAAGTATACACAGAAGAATATCCTGTTCTTCCAAAGTAGGTTAAAATCTACAGAGGAATTTAAAAAAAAAAAAAAAAAAAAAAAAAAAAAAAAAAAAAAAAAAAAAAAAAAAAAAAAGTAAGGATGTTAGAGACATCTTCACTGAAACCTTGTACATTCAGTCTATATTCCTGCTGCTGTCAGTGCTCCAGTTTTCTACAGCTTCTCAAAGAAGTCTGGAATGATTAGCCATTTCCTGAATTTCAGTCATGCTTCCTACCCATGTAAATAGTAAACTTCCTATCCATGTCTCAAGTCATTTAGCTTTACTGTTCCTCCCCTCCGTTTCTCAAAAAAACCCAACCAAAGAAGAAAGCCCCAGAGCCAACTGCAGGAGTTTTGGGAACCTCCCAGTTCTCGCACATATACAATGTAGTAAAGGGTGTGTGTGCACCAGTCACCCCAGGGCACAGTACACAGAAACAGAAAGGCAGCCCCTGGAAGCTGAAGGGTTTAAACTGCAGTGTGTATAAGGGTTTACCCTCTAGTCCAAACAACTGCTAACAGTCAGTGTCAGAGCTGGGGGACTCACCCAGATGGACCTGTGGTCTGACTTACTCATTTTTATAGTGCTTATTCCTGAGTCAAGTTTCTCCAGATGCTATTTGCTGTGATCTTGGAGTAAAAAGTGTGCAGACAGTCTTTGCTTGGCACTAGATATGAGTCTTATTTATTTAAATCATTCTCTCCTAGATTGCAGCTGATGCTGCAGGTAGAGTTACACTGGGGCTGTTGTGGTCTCTAACACTTTGCTGTGTCTGGGACAATATTCTGCAGACAGAATACTGTGGAATGTAAGTGCATTTCTGTTGCTGACTCTGATCAAATGTCATGTTTTTAATTGAATTTCTACAGCAATGTCTAGTGACAAATGTGTACGCTCTACATTAGGCCTGCTCATGACCTAAAGCTGTGAGAGCTACAGCAGAGTCTCTGCTAATAATAAACAGTATTAAATGTCAGCCAGATGAAACTGAAGAATGGAAAAAAGAACAGTAGGACTCTGGGAGGTTCTCTTTTGACTTACTTTTATTTTTACTGCGTTTAGAGACTGTCACAGTTTCTCTGCCTTGAGTAATCATTTTGAACATAGAATTCACTTCTATCGAGTGAAGTTCACAATTCTTCTGACTGACTTGAGGAGAAGTAGGATCAGGACCAATGTTTTGGTTTCTCCTCCTTACCAACTTTCCCTGCCTTAGCAGTGTTTCTCTGCTCAGACATGTTTCTATTTTGAGTCTTTTCTTCTCCACAGATCCCCACTACATGCTGAGGATAGGCTTCAACTGCATCCAACATTTTGCCACAAGAGGCGAGTTGTTCTGCAAGCAAGGAAGAATGTTTTTTTGTTCTGGCTCTTTGGCTCTTCGGATATGGTTTAGAAATTAAATAATAAATTGAAAACATGCTTCAACAGAAATGAAGCCCATGAATCCTCATTTTTTTGTTTATTTTATTTAGTTATTGTGAGATTCCTAGCAAAGCTAACACCTCATAGCTTTAATGCAAGTCCTTCAATAAAAATGAAGATAGACAAACAATATCCAGCACTGGCACTACAGGTCAGAGCTTGTTGTAGTCCTACTGATTCTGTGGAAGACTTTCCCTCTTTTAACTCTTTCTGTCCTTTAAAAAGACAAAACACTCTTCGGTATTTCTATGCTAAAAGTTAAGACCCATGAAAATCAGAAACTGTCTCAGTAGATACAAGAAGTTATGAAGGCAGATTACCTCCAAATATTTTGCCTGTAGTTGCCCATAGCAATAAAACTGCTTTCAAAAATTACACCCTCAAACTCTGCCCATTTTTTAATGGCATGAACCAGAAGAACAGAATTTGCTCCTCAAGGCTGTAGGTCAGTAGCTCCCAGAAGGTCTGTGGGCTTTATGTAAAAGGGCAAAAGTAAAAAAGATAAAATAATTCTTCAAGTGGAGAACATTGTAAACTGCTGCTAATTTCAAACTTGAGGTTTTAAAGCTATTTAACCCTACAGTAATTATTTTAGGGAAGATTTCCAGCTATTTCTGGTATTTTTCTGGATATTTCTGGAAACAAACAGTCTGGCTACTCTGTCAGCATGGGTCGCATTTGCACAGAGACAAAATCAAGGCAATTATTTTTGTGTGTTCAGAGTAATGGAGAGGATTATACTGGCAATTCACATCACCTGAGAATCCACAGGACCCATGGTCATGAGCTTTATAATTAAAGTCTTGTCTAAATGGATGGAACTTTCTCTGCAGAACCTTTCTTAGCTCACACAATTTTAGGAAAAAACCTGTACTCAAATATTCAGATTTTATGTAAGGGCATCTTGAAAAGTGAACAGAACTGGAAAATTCATTCCAAGACTTGAGCACTAAAGTTCTCAAGAAACACTTTCTGGTGTTAGGATAAATAGCATTAACTCAAGTCACAAAAACATTAGTGTATCAACAACTGCACAAAGATGAAGTCTTTCATTATTGGAGCCCGAAAATACACTTGATTTTTGCATTCCTCAGTTCCTTGACACACACACAGGGCAACATGCGTTACAGGTAAAATGACATGCAGTGGTGATCTTAGTGACAAGTCTCTCACAGAAATATTGCCTGGTTTCTTCCTTCACAGATTTCTTACCATTATTCTTTCAGACAACATGCTATAAAATCATGTGTAATTGGGGGGAAAAAAAGAACACCATCTACCATAACTGGAAGAAAAAAATGATAGTTTGGATTTTTTAACAGTCTGAGGGGACAGAAGTTTTATTGTGGATGCAGAATGAGAAAAATAACCAAGATAAAGCCAGTTATTCTCTTTTACCTGTAAAGAAGTGGGAACAGTTAGAAATAAAGTCACAACCAGAAGAAGGTCAAGAAACCAAGGTGTGAAGTGCTCTTGGTCAGCAACACTTGCTATCCATGATTTTTGGTTTTATAAGATAAAATGCTGACCTAGTGAAACCAATGGCACAACTTCTGCTGCTGTAGAGAAAGAGTTCATACAAAACTCTGATGACTCATGAGTATGTGTCAATCAGCAAATAGATTACATTTTCATATTCCAAAATCAGATTAAAAATTGTCACCAGTAAGTGATAGCTGTTTTCTTGAGCAATGCATTAACTGAACTGTTGGTGTTCGCATCACACTTTGAATAATCTGTGTTTGTGAGAGATGGCAGATAGAAACAGCACTTTCTCTTTCTATAGAAGACCATTGTCTGGTTTAGAAAACTCTAAAGTTGGATGAAAATCAAAACTTGTGGTTTTAGTCCATCTCTGGCATATTCTGCCCTACCATTCCAATTCCTTTTCAACTAAGTACCTTATACACAAGGAAACACTGTCTAAATCCAGCAGCCTATTTTAGAGGAGTTATTCAGCTCAAACCTTCAACAAAGTGAAAATTATGGCACTGAGCCAAACGGTGGTTTATTCATGCCTTTCTATCAGCAATCTATTTGGACTGCTTGAGACTGCCTGAATAAATAGCTGGCCCCTGCTGTTTGCCACTGGGCTCAGACTTCACTCCTGGCAGCATTCACGAGACGAACCCCGCGGTGTTTTCTCCTGTGCCCACCATGCTCTTCCTGCGTTGTGGTTGACACCTGAAGCTCCTGGCCCCTCTGTACCTCACGTCTGATCCATGTGTTCTCCTTGAACTGCTGTCCTGTACTTTGACATGTGCTGCTGGAGCACCTGGCTTCATTCACCTACCAAACTCTGTGATTACCCCTCAAAAAATAACACATTCTTCCTCAAAACACAACAATACTGCACCAGTTTAAGCCATAAGCACTGAGGAGAAATATACTTGGTAATTCACTGGGCAAAAACTGTCCCAGACCTTCCTAGATTCTGGAACTACTATCTCATCCTAACTTTGTAAATTCTTCTGACTTTCATTATCCTCATTTTATTTTCCTTTTGTAGGCTATTTGTGATTGACTTCTCTAGTGAGGGCTTGTTTCATACATTTTTCTAGTGGCTACTTTGCTCCAAGCATACCATTGTTTTCTCACACCAACCCTGGCAAATAAAAATATATGTCTGTTTCTATTCTATAATTGTATTATGTTTAAAGTACCAATTTCAAATATCTTTAAATGATGTGAAGATTTTAGACCAATGTATTTACTCTCCATTTTGTTTCCTCCAGTCTCTAGGCATTTTGAGTCTCTTGCTGGTTCTGGCTTTTTATCACTGTTGATATTTGTTGCAACTCTTACTCATTAACTTTGGAAAAAACCCTCTCAGTTTAAGTGCTTTTGCAAGACTTGCCTGTTGCACACCAACAATTGAGGTTGCCAGGTGTTTTTGTTTATTTAATTCCCTCCTCCTTTCTTTTTTTCCCAACACAAACTGTCGTAATCCAGGCTTTTAGAAAATACTTGGAAACATGATATTTTGCATTAAAAAACTAGGCCATGCTCATATTGCCAGCAATGCATGTTTGAAGTATTAACACAAAACACCTAAAAGAAACATTATATTAATAAAGAACTCTGCATTAAAACACTCTTTCAAGACAAGCCAGCCGTCTTTCTTATCCTGAAAAAAATCCAGGAAACCCAGATGTGGAGCTAATCAAACTGTTCATTATAAATGAGCTACCTGGCATTATTAGCTATTTATTTTCCCCTAATGATTCAGAAAAAACCCCATAGTTTTTACATACTTATTTGTTGTTTGAGTTCATCCAATACCTTGTGCAGGCAACTGCTTTAATTCATTGTCTAGGCATTAGCCATTAGCAGTCTGATTTAATAAAGCAGTGTCAGGACTGAGAATCTGTTGTAATACAGGATTTTCCACTGTGCTTCTCTGTTATCTGAAGACAGATAAGAGGCAGACTATCATTTAAGAGAAACTTTTCCATGGCAAAATTTACACATGTGGCCAATAGCTCTTCATTTCTTTGGTATCTTGCAGCGGATATCCCACACAAGATGCTGGTGAACCTGGGAGAAGGAGCAACAGCCCAGGCTGGCAGTGCTGACTGTCCCTAGCCTTGCTCCCCTCAGTGAACACACACTGAACTTACTTTGTATTTAATCTGCCTGATTTGCACATACAGCTGTGTCACTGCATTCCTGTGGCCACTGCATTCTCCATCCTGGAGACCAACCTGCCAAACCACTCTTACGAGTCTTGCCCATCAAAATTATACCCAAGGCGTGAGTACAGCTTAATAACTTCAGGATCATAATGGTCAATGATAAGACAATCAATTACTTGACAATTTAAATTAATATTTTGCAGTTCATTCTAAAGACTTGAGGGTAATCACAAGACCATCTCCATGGGCATATCTACCATGCCTAGGAGGGAGAGGGAGAGGGAATATCAGGTGGCTCAGGGCATTAGGGGGACACAAACCACTCTGAGGAGACAGACAGAATATCTCAATAAATGTGAAGTTTTTCAAGACTGAAAGTGATGAAGATCAGTAAACATCACCTGCAGACACCTTTGTTTCCTTCCCTACCCATGTTTATTGAACTATAGTTTGACTTCATCACAGTTGTGCCACACTTATTTCATGGCTATTCTTAGAATCTAATTCTTAGATTCAAAAAAGTTCTGCGAAAAAAAGGCAATTGTACTACATTATGAGTGTTGCACACACATGTTTGGTTTGAAAGGTATCCAGCATGAAGATAATGCTATTTTAAGCTCTGTGTCACAAGCTGAGGATTCAGCTGGGACAAGGCTGTGTTGTTGCATGAAAAGTTCTAATGAGAAAACTGAAGGTAATGTGTTTTCTTCTGAGTGCTGTCAGCTGGGTACTCCTGCTATGCACTTTTATTTTTTTAAGCAATGGCCATTTTACCATTTATGACTGAAGTATAATCAGTCTGACTGTTGGTGGCAACACCATCTCTGGATCTGGTGCTGGGTGGTGTGGTTTAGTGGATCAGGGGTCACAGTGGTGGTGCTGGGCTGATGGTTGGACTGACTGGTCTTAAAGGTCTCCTCCAACCTTGATGATTCTGTGAAAGCATCATCAGTTCATCTGTGTTTTTGACAATACTATAACAGACCAGGAACTCTGCAGTAGGTAAAGTAAAATCCCTTTCCATTTAAGGCCAATATTTAAAAATGCTCTAAAATTTACTGGTTTCTCAATTCCTTGAAACTACGTGCTATTTCATTAGCAGAGAGCAACACTAGCCTACCTGGAGTCATTTGAACATGAGAATCATGTGACACAGCTTTTTTTCTCCTCTTCTCCCTCTCTCTTTACCACTTGCCAGAGTTGGGAATCAATCTCTCCCAGGTTTTCCTCACCGTTGACCAGCCACTTGTTCCAGGCTACTTGTGGTTCCCAGTGCTTCACAGGGAAGGAAAGGAAGAACAGCATTAACAAAAACCAAAGAGCTGGCAATTGTAAGTAGCTGTGAACCTGATTCACAGCCCAAAAAATCATATTGTGTGTGAACAGTGAGAATGCACAAGGGTCTGCTGATTGGCAGCTTTCACTGTAATTGGAGGATTTCTGAGGATATCCAATATTCAGCCAACATCCTTTCAGATCCAAGTAAGACAGACATGAAGGGAGCAAAGCATCTTGCTAAAGTCTGCCTCTGCCACAGCACTTTTAATTGGAGTGGGGAAATAGTTTGAAAACAGTCTGAAAGTTGGAAAAAAATCAGAATTTCCAAAAGGAAAACAAACTTTGCATATGAATACTTACAGGCCTGGGACCATGGAAAAGGGAGACAGTTTGAGGCCTTGGTGAGTAAAATACAGGAGTGAGTGGAGAGGGAAGGTGATATTGGAAGAGGCTGAGGAGTGGGGATTCAGCAAATGCATGAGGCGTATGAGCAGAAAATGGTCACTGACTGCTGTGAGCAGATAATGGTCACACTGCCAGCTCCTGAAGGTCAAAACTCAGCAGCCACTCACTACAATTGTTCCTTCCTAGGATCTTTATTTCCTTTGGATACTTGAACTCTGATGAATGTGCTTTATTCCAAAAGCAGACAATAACCTGATCTCTGCATTAATCAGGATCATCAGGGAAATTTTGGCAGGATTATTTTTGCTTGGAAGAAATATTGACACCCATTTAGGGAAATTTTCTACTGGGTTTAATCAAGGATTTCTTGTAGACATCAGAGACAGACCTGCTATCACTTGCTGAAGATCTACCTTAGATGTATCCTCTTCATAGCAAATTCTGCAATATATATATCTCCTTGTATCTACCTAGCAAAACAGAACAGCAAGGTAGATAGAACCTTGCCAAGTCCGTGGCAAGGTTCCTAAATAAAATTGTAAGATAGCCATGTGATGCACAAATTTATTTTTCCTTCTGGTATCTGAATAATCCCAGTTCAACCACTGCTCAGTTTCCTTCTGGAGCACCAGTCAGAAACAGCCCAAGCTTTTTATGTGTCATCATGAATGAGGAATAAAGCCAGCAGCAGAGTAGGAAGTTATTCACAAACCCTGAGCGTTGGTCTCTTCCTCTCTGCTAAACCAGAGAATCATGAACTCAAGGACCTTCTGCTTGCTGAGGATTGCACAATGAATGCTGGTATGCTGTGTCTGGCTTGGTGGGATCCTTTGTAGAGCAGTCACTGTGAATTTTAGAACAATCTTTGATTCACACTTCACTGGTGGTCACAAGTCTGTCTCCTAACGATATAAACGGTCTCCTTAATTCCAGGTTATTAAGCCTATCAGGAAATAATGTTTTTTGGTTGTTTTTTTGTGTGTGTGGTTTGGTTTTTTTTAAAGGATTTTCTTTGATCATTAACCAGATGCTGGAATGTATTTGATTTAAAGCCTTCATGATAGCAAGGATTGATAATCTGAGCTTTCTTGCTTCTGTCAAGGATATTTCCGAGTCAGCAAATTGTGTCTGCAAGCTGTTACCAGCTGGTGATAGCTCTCAGTTTGCTGTGGGAGGAACAGGACTTTGGCAGGCTTCCTCACGACATGGAAATGTAGTTATGTGGCAGCAAGGATATCAAACAGTGGCTGTCCCTCTCCACTTGGTGTCGAGGACAGCAGCCACTGTGCAGATGGGCAGCGGGGCTGGAAGGGGCTGGCACCCTGGGGAAAGGGGAGAGGAGGG
>VXAC01005588.1:396446-441189 GCA_013399225.1 Rhipidura dahli | reverse complement strand
TGGGATGGGAAGGGTAATCGGGGAGGAGGAAGAGGAGGATTCAAGTGCAGAGATAGACAGGAACTGATCATGGAAGAGAGTCAGGGTGGCTGGAAGAAAGGAGGGCTTAGTACCAGGACAGCAGAGGAATCTGCCATCCTCCAGGCTCCATGAAGGGCTGAATCTCAACTGAGGAGCACCTCCCAGAAAAGGAACAGATCCTCTGCTCTTACCTTCTGACATGAAAAGGGTTCCCCAAAGTCCACAGATTATTTTACTTACTGTTGAAATAATGAGGTCAGGTTCTGTCTCTGACCCCTCCACACAGAGAGCAGGGTCCAGGCCACCCACAAAGCTCCATCAACTGTGAGTCATAAAATTATGCCAACTCAAGAGGCAGGCTCCACATCTTGCTCTCATGGTGATAAAGCGTTGTGGACATTTGCAAAAAATTTATTTGGTGGCTGCAGAATCAGCTGTGCTTGCTGAGAACACACACACTGGCCACTGAGGTAAAAGCAGTGGAACAATGAGAAACCATGATTTCTCGAGTCCATTGTGCAGAATGAGTTTCTTTCTCTGAAGATCAGGAAAGAAACAATGCACATTTTTCAGTCTAAAGTGGGAGAACTCTAATATTTCATTGGAGCAGAATCTTTCCTTTGGTACTGCAATAGTAACATATGGTAAGAAATTTAATAGCCCTGGCAGCTAAAAAAAAAAAAAAAAAAAAATAATCTCTTGATGAAAGTTTTCTTTGGTGACTGCATAATGTTATAGCTATGGCCACACTGTCAGCAGCAAAACATCTTCCCAGTGCTCTGTAAATGGCAAATCTTAACTCCCTTTTGAATACTCTTAGAGAATAGATTTACCTTTTGCTAATTTGCAGATTTGTCTGCACAGCTTTGTCCATGTTGTCCAATCCAATTCCAGTGTAATCCTCCCAAGGTGATATTTCACAAAAGTCTTTGTCTGATCATGCCCTATTATCCAATTCAGTTTAGGAGACATTGCTTTTCAGACTTCCCCTGCATTACAAAATGTTTTAAACATACGCTTGGAAAACATTTAGAAGCATTTCTCCTCTCCTACCAAATAACTTCACAATTAATACAGCTTTTGTTTACATTGAAATCAACAATACAGGCTCTGCAGGTAAAATACCACTAGTGGAATGAAAACCATCTCATGCTATGGGCAGGGAAAATTTTAAGAATGATATATTGCTTGGTGCACTTGTGTGGTGCTCCAAGATAAAGACAAGAAAAGCCCCAAACTTGCTGCTTTAGGTTTAATCTGGTATATCACCACAGTTATCTAAGAGGAAAGAGCAAGGAGCTGTAGAAAGAATGAATGGAAGTGGAGAAAAATGGAGAAAAGGAGCTATAAAACCTTTTGCAATCTACAGAGGGAAGTGCTGGCTAAAAGCACACAGGAGGCCTTTCAGGCCAGCTCCCAAATTCCTCCTTCTTTGAACATTTTGTAAACAGACATGGAGTCTTCAGCATAGGCAGGGGTGATGGATGAAGCACTGAAGACCATAAGTGCTTTAGGAGCCAACAGCCCTTTTGAAGAAAGGATCCAGAAGAAGGCAAGACTGGCTTTTTAAGAGATGTAGGTGCCACCTGGTAGAACACAACAATGTATAAACCCCATGAGCCAGTGCCTAGGGGAATTCCCAGGGCTATGTGCCCTGGCTCCACTCTATCTGACTCTCTGGGAGAATTAAACACCTTTAGAGGGATCTTTTGGTGCCTGGCCCGCTGAGCTAGGAACTACTGAACTAGCCACAAGCTGAACATGGTGAGCCAAGTGCTTCATTTTATACCCATCCCAAGGCACTGCTGCAGCAGCCAGCCCTGGATCCTGCCTTCCTTCTGTAGTCTGATGCCTACAGACCTGAGTGTGCCACTGTCATCCCTCCCCTTGCTGCCAGCTTGTCTCCTCCAACCTCCCAGCAAGATGTCATGTACTCAGGAGGTGACAGGAACACTGAGACAGGCTCATTCACTGCATCTCAGAAATCCAGGCAGCCAAAATCTTCTGTTTAAGATGCCTGTTCTGCCTTCTGTTTTTTTCTTTAACATATTCTAGCTATTCCAGACATTTGACCAGTCTAGCAGACGAAAACAAACAAAAAATAATCAAAGCAATGCAAAGACCTGTTCAAAGTAGTTTGCAGGCAAAGGTTTGGGCAATACAGTTGCTGTTGCTAATTCTTTACTTTCCCCTCACAGAGCATCAAAAGCAACAGCAGCATGTTCTTTATCTTCCCAATGCCATCAAAGCAACTGAGATAAGAAGGAAGAGCCACTCTTTACCTTCATAGACATCACAGTGAGCTCATAGCATTGCTTACAGTCTGTGGAGTGACAGGGATCTATAAAAAATGCTCTCCATCTCAAGCAGGTATCAACAGAGAGTTTAGACTTGCCAGACTTGGAAATTTTGGGGGAGGAGGAGAAAATATCATTCATTTTGAAACTCTATTAAATTTGAAAGCATTTATACTATACCAGCATGCCTAAAGCTCTTAGAAAGCGGACCTGAGGCCAGGCAATATACATCGATAAACTCCCTGCTTAGAGTAATATGTTGACAGAAATTGATAGAAAACTTCATCATTTTGGTACAGTTCATTTTGTTCTGTAGTATGCTAGGCCAATATAAACAATTTGCCACCAGTATAATTGCCTGTTCCCTTGAGTACTTTCTGTGTTGCTGTTTCAATTATACCACTGCAGTTAAAGTGGCAAAACTATCAAATACAGACAAGCCTCTTTAGAGGGAGTTCAAGCTGCCTGCCAAATAGGAATTTGTATTGCTCAAATAAACTCCACACAAACAAAATATTCAAAGGCTTCCAGTCAATAAACGTCAATGATATTAGTTCACAGACTGCCAGCCAGTGTGGGCCAGCTGTGCAGGGGCAGTCAGGGACCTAAATATGGAGATGCAGGAAGTGGAGTCTGCAAAAGTGCCCAACCAGTCTAGGAGGCAAAGTGCCACCAGCTTTCCCTAAGTGTGTGTTGTTACACACAGGGGTGTGTACCTTTGTACCCTTGCCCTAAGAGCATGAATTTCAACAACAGGCTATGCTGATGCTCTGGTAAAGGTAATTTAACTGACTAATCCTCACAGCTGAAAGTATTCTGAAGTAAAGTACAAACGTCCTTTGAAGGTATCTGAAGCTTTCCATTCAAAATTTCTATCCATTTAAAATTTCTCATCAACAAAAATGTTTGGAAATCATTGGAAGGGTTGTACCAAGCTCAGGGAAGATGTAACAAAAGGATGTGACTGAGGTCAGGTCACAGGCATGCATCAGAGACTCTCCCACCCAGCTCCCACCCCCTGCTCCCAGATCCAGTCCTTGCACGTGTTCTCTTCCATGCTGAGCCACCTGCAAGGCAAATCTGAGGAGTCAGCCTGGGAGTTCTCTGTGAGGACACGGGATCCATGTGAACACCTCAGCTGCAGGCTGGGAAGGGCTCCCCAGCAGACTGCAACAAGGAGGGGTCTTTCAGCAGCAGGATTAAATGAACACGGGGCTGCAGCCTGCTCTCCTGTGGCAAAGGCTGCACAGCCTGGCATATCCTGGTGCTTCAAAGAACTGACGTGAATGAAGCAATAAAATATTAAGTTTGTTGAGGGGAAAAAAGGGGGATCTATGGACTAGGTATCCTCTCAGGGTCCCTTCCAATCCTACTCAAGGATTCTCTACTGTGAAAATAAAATGCTGGCACACACAAGAACAAACCTTGTGCTGTATTTGCTGGCAGAGTTTGAGCAACCCTGTTCCCTTCTCTGTAACAGCTCATGTCGTACTTACAGCAGCAATACTGTGGTTCTCATGTCCCAGCTGTATCCCATCATTAGAGGTCATAGTAAGCTTTAAACATTGAAGGACCTAAACCTAATCATTGAAGGATCTTACCTTGAGGTTTATTGGTTTCTTTAAGAGGTGTTCTCACTGGAGAGGTAGATCCCAAGGGCAGCTCTTTCTCATCTGTTATGTCTTGGGAAAGGGGACCCAAAATAAGACACTTCCAAATAAAATGTTCTCGTTTTTATCCTCATCTGATGATTTTTATTTCCAAATTCCACAGAAATTTGTGTGGTCTGAGGAAAATCCCTGTCTCTCTTCAGTAATGGATTCAATACTGGTGAAGATCTGCTGGGAGATTTTTGAAGTACACTGGTTTAAGTGTTCTTTGTGGTAGTGGTTTAGCAGGAGTACAGCTTTAGCTCTGAAATAGAACACACTCATTCTTCTGCTACAATCTCCTCATAAAGCTGGCGTTGGGCTTTTGAGATAAAACACAGAAATTACCTTTTCATAAGATCATTCTGTGTTGCAGGCCTGCATGTCACATTAGTCACATTAATATTTTGTGTTGTAACAGATTTATATATTTGAAGCAAATCTCATCATTACCTTGTACAGCAACCTCAGGTGGAGTGACCCAAATTCTGTTCTCTTGGGGCTGGGCTGGAAGAGATTGTTCTGGAATGATCTGCTCTGGTCCATCTGTGTGCTGTGGGGACAAACTAGTGCCAATGTCAAAAAACTCTCCAAAATGCTACCAAGTACAGATATCAGACCCTCAACACCAACTATTTCAGCCTGTTTCACCCATTTCTGTTCCAAGTGGATTATGCTCTATGCTAATATAGACACTGTTCTTCTGGGGCTCCACTGCATCTCTCCTCCTTTTCCCTCTCCTTCCATTTTTGTTTGTCACACTCTTTTTAGTTGCCATTCATTTAAAAACCTATGAAACAGCTTTGATTTAAGCAGGCTTTGTAGAATGATAATTACCCAACATTTTCTCTGTGGGGTTTTTTTTGTACTAATTTTTGATATTTTGCTTTGCTTTAAAATATATTTTTCAAATTGTTGCATTTTAATCTTTTCACTATATTTTTTAGGCACATATTTGTGTCTGAATAATTCCAAGTCCTCTAATAACATAATTGCAAGTCTGATTTTAAATAATTTTCAGTATTAAACAATTAACGACATCCATTATATGAGAAATGCAGGTACTCAGGGGACACGAATTCTCTTGAAAGAAGACTTGGGGCTAAACTGGAACAATTCTGCATCCCACATGTCTATAGTATTTGATGACTCACAATTTTCAACATGTTAGGGAAAACATGGGGTTTATCTGCGTGTGACAGAATATTGTTCTCAGACACACCAGTGAAAAATTCTAAACTGTACTCGGTAGCATAGAAGACCTTTTAAAATATAATTTTATGTGGAGATTTCATCCCATTTACAGTTTGGCAATTAAATTAGGAACTAAAGAATTCTGTGGAGAAAAGGAACCCATGTCTCCAGGTAGCACTTTGGCCACTGGAGATGCTTGTGTTTCTCAGTGGAGCACTCTGGTTCTCACAATGACCTGTCCACTTGGAAACAGGCAATGACATCACAGCCTTGCACCAACAAGAACTTCAATAGTTTCCTTTTCTGATACAACATTATCCTCTTTTTGTATAGAAATAAGGACAGCAAAGGCATTTTGTCAGATATGTATTCTGTTTACTTCAGGTTTGAGAATGGATATTACCAAAACAAATACTTGGAAGCACTTTAAAAATTTGGGGTTTTTTTCTTCAGGGATTTCCAGGGATTCCTCAATGAGACTTTTTACATTAATTACTTCTAAACAGAAGTCAACTCTGTACCTTTGGGAACATTGTTCATGGCAGAATGGGAAAACACCTACTAAAAAGTTATAGCCTACAGGGAACACCGTGATACTAATGGAATGCCAGGGCTCTGTTCCCCAGCCTACCAGAAAAACTTGTGTGACCATCTGTGCTTAACATGTTCAGTGTTTGAAGCACACAAATAACTGACCATTATTGAAGGCTTTGACTTGAACCTATGACACTTCAACTACTTGTGTGTAAAGTGTAAGTAACAACACTTCTCTGCATGAGAAGGGTGTTTTGTTTTAAGTTGATCCATTCCTAAGGAGAAAGGGCAGAAATATTTAAGTCAAAGAATCACTCTTTGACTTAAATCACATTGTGATTGTGCTATTATGGCTCCACAGCTGACAGACATAATAAAGATCTGCAACAAACTTGACTGTCCCTGCCAACATTCGTTCAAGTGGAAAGTGAGTTGCAGTAGCATTATCTGAATAATCAAATACTTATTCTTTGGCATTAAAACCCACTGTGACTTAAAAATATAGGTTTTTCTCAAGACCACCAAGACAGCAGGATCTGCATGAGGGCTAATTACTGATCTCTGACATACACAATTGTGCAACAGCATCTCAGCAAGGTTAGCCAAACCTCATGCTTTTATATGTTTCAAACAGTGCCAGAGATTCCTCTTCCAAGTCCAAGTTTGGCTTCCTCTTTATTTTACAATAATTCTGTGCTTGGGAATCTGAACAAAGGCCACCAGAAACTTGAAATCCAGAAATGAAGTCCAGAATAAACAACAGACCAGAGTCAAGCTCACTCACACTGGCCTGTTGCTGGCACAGACGTGTCACAGCCGTTGTAAGAGTCCAGACCCTTGTAGATGCTCTTACTTCTTTATCTCAGTTGTTAGATAAGGGCATGCCTATCAGGATTGTTTTAGAGCCAAGATCATACCCATGATTATTTAATGTGTTTCTAAGAGATTCCAAATTGAATTTTTTCTCCCCATAGAAAAGCCTCGTTTTCTGTGAAATGCAGCCTTCAGAAAAGCTGTGGTATGATATTACAAAAGAGTCAGTGAAATGTCCTCTGTCCATTATCAGATTCTTTACCTACCCACTCCCTCTCCTTTTCTTTATCCTCTCTCAAAAATTACACCGTTTAAATCACTGATCCTTTCTGGAAGGTTTTGACACATTTTTATCAGGTGAGTGAGGCCTTTGCATCACTTTCACTGCAGACTGGCACTGAGGCATCCTCTGCCTTACAAATGAGCCAACACAATTCAGCACAAGACCTCATCATGGCAAAGCACATTATGTTTACATCCAGCACTCTTCCTCACAGCCACTTCCACCTTCCCCACCATTCTCATCACAGCAGATACATTTAGCCTCTCATCTCTAACAAATAGAAGCTATTTGTTAAGAAAATCCCTGTTTTCACTTTTTCCAATGTGTTTTAAATGGCCTTGTCCTACTCCATGCATGGCAATGGTCGCACTGCTAGAAGAGTAGAAGTTACTTCCTTCTGCACTTCAACATCTCATAGATTATGATCATATGATCTGCTGATGAGAAAGGTATCTCTTTCCTCTGCCTGAAGCAGCCATGGGATTTATTTCTAGCCTAGAAACAGAAGTGGCTATAAGGAGCTTGACATGGCCATGAGGTTATTTGCATCTGGGGATTTTTTGCTGCTTGTTTGCACAGGGTCAACATGTGACTCTACACATCTTGGTTTGTGCCACAAGTCCTTGAAGAATTTTTCCCTTCACCTTTCCCTCCTTCTTCAAAGGAAAAAGTGGTTGTAACAATTACCTCATGTAAGACAATGACTATATTTGTAGACAGATCACATTTTCATCAATCCAAAGGGCTTGAAGTTGACAGGAGAAGGACCTAACTGAATTCACAACATTATTGCTGTATATTAATACACCATCTTTGCTCAGTAAAACTGAGAAAAAAATATTCCTTGTCTGCATCAGTGCTACCAGTCAGGAAACAAACCACATGGCATATGTTTTCCAACACCAATTCCAAGGTAATGTGCATCCACCTATCTTTGCAGAATGTTTGGGGTAACATCAGTGTGATGGCAGTAGAAGAAAAAACACTGGCATGTTACTGACAGGCCTAGCTGAGACTGAGAAAGAAAATCTCCAAAGCCAGAGCATAAAGACTGCAGTTCACAAAATATTGCCAGGTGTTCTACAACTATTGCATTTTGACACAACTGAAAAATGTAATGGAGCTGAACTCAGATTAGTACTGATCTTCCTTCATGTTTACTCAAGGAGTAAGAATGAAAGCTGTTCAAAACATTTGTATCAAATCAGTGAGCCAGAAAATTGAGTTTGACTATGAGAAATGGCTACAAATGCCAGTGCTGACAGCAGATGCTTTTGTACTTTTCTATATCCTTTCTTTTTTCCAAACTATAGGCCTAAAGAATGGACATTTCCTATTTGTCTGAAAAATCCCTTCTTTTTGGTTAAATATCCCTCCAAATTAAGACACACCTTCACATATTCATTGCATCAGCTTTTGCCTACTCAACTATCAGGGTGTTCTTGTAACATTCATACACTTTGCACCTCTAACCCTCCTCTGAGTGCAGTGAGCTGAACTGATTCTGTATGCCTTTGGCTCTCACTAAAGTTTGCTGGGGTTTAGCAGCTGAGTAGTGCCTGTTAGCCCAAACCTGAATTCTGAAATCCTCACCCACAACCTCCAAGTACTTCTGTAAGGAGATGCCAGGTCTTTGGTTGCCCACAAACACTCTGATTTCACAGAGTCCCACATACTCTGGCAGGACTCTCTATAAATGCAGGAGTCTGTCCTACATTTATAGGATCATCATGATGATTTACAGAGAATATCACAAAGACTTCTTGTCATTCAGCTTTGTAAATGCTTTTGTAACTAGTAAGAGGAGCTTCAAATGCAGAAGTTGCTCTGCCTTCTCCTCTGTCAGGGCAGTGTAACACTGCTGTTACTGTTTTCTAGCACAGCACAAGTACTGCAGCAAAGCACCAGTGAGCCAGACACCTTGAATGCAGTACCCAGAACCCTGCCTCAGAGCTAACCAGAGGGAAAACAGGGTAGCCCACCAATGGCAGCCACTGTAATTGCACTGTCATGGTGTCAAGGCTTACCTGGGTCAGGTGAGCAGTGGTCTGTTCCACTGCCTGCCACTGAAAGGGATGGCAAACCTAAGGTGGGGAAAGGCTGGTAAAGGTGCAGCATCAGGCTGCTCTCCCAGAGACTCTGGAGAGCAGCACTACAAATGAGCAGTGTTGAATATATAGCTAGTTACTTACTGAAGCTATGGGAAATACTTTCCAGGCTGGTCCTACAAAAACACATGGGAATATACCATGATGGGAAGGACATTAATTTCACTGAGTTCATCCAGTTCACTGAAACAGAGAGAGCCCATGAGGAAAGACTGCAGCAGCAGCTTGTGTCGTCCTGTGGGCTCCTCAGCACAGGTCCACAGTTGTTGGTTGAACCCTATAACCCTTCTCTCTGATCTCTATGGATTAAATGAAGCTCATCAAAAGATGGAAGCATCCAGAAGTCCATGAAAAGGACAGATCTGAAATGAGGCCACAGCAGGTCCATGAACCCTGTTTGTGTCTGCATGGTAGCATGAAGAGGAAATCATCTGTGTCACACTGAGACAAATCAAACCCCTTATTTCACTCTGGCTTTCCATTTACAGAATATGGGTAGTCCTGTCCATAACAACTCCCCCTTAGCTTTGCCCTGGATTAAGCCAGACAGCTGCATACATTACATCATTATCCACAGGCAAGCAAGATTCTCCATGTTCTAATAATATATTTTTAATAAATCCACCAATTCCTCACCAAAGGACCTAAGCAAAGATCTGACGAGGAAGACTTATTTCCACAAGACTGACTCACATGGTGTTATGCGTCTTCAGAGAGGGCAAAATGTTCAGACATTAACTAATGGAGCAATTCCTGAAACTAAAGGGACATGCCTACGTGCTCCTAGGTTCATGAGGACACTGGATATGGGTGGAGATCAGCAAGAAACTGGGGTGAAGGGACAGGAGGAGGTGGGTAAAGGAGAAATGTCTGAGTGTCAAGGCAGGAGATGAGACTGTTGCAGAAAGACAAAGGAAGGAGAAGGGCCCTTGGAGAGGGGGAGAGACTGTGAAGAAGGGAAAGGCATTGAGCTGGGTCAAAAAGGGCAAAGAAGAAAGTGCCTTGCCTTTCCACTTCATCATGCTTCCTACATTTCTGATATTCAGCACTGAAACAGCCAGCTGACATTATGACAGGAAAATCTAGCCAGGTAACTCATGGGTCTCTGTGACTTGTCACAAAGGGCTGTGCCTACACTTTCAGATGGTGTCACTTTAGTTACTGGTGCCAAGCCCCAGAGCCCTTGGCTGCAGCATCAACGCTTCCAGGTAGATGGGGACTGTGCACACTGGTGCTCAGCTGCTCAGCTGAGTGTGCCTGGTGAGGTGAAACCTGCTCTGCATGCAAGGTTCAGCAACAGCAGGGATATTGCTTCATTCCAGCTGTACCTGGCTGGAGAAATGTATCTCTCTCCTTTGTGGTTCTATAAAACACATGTGGACAACTGGTCATGCTCACTGATCTTCCTCTCTCACCCCCAAGTTCAGACTCACCCCACTTCCAGCAGACTGGCTTCCATGAACACTGAATTAGTGATGAAAGCTTGGGGCTGAAAAACTTAGGGGTTTTTCTCGTTACTAATCAGCCCTGTACATGGCACAATTTTTCTCAAGGAAGGTCCCACATATATTTCCTGCACAGCTGGTCAGTTAAGCCGGAACAGTTCCCCAAATATACCAACAGATGTGTCCTTGGAGGCACATCTTGGGCATCACTGTTTTGTCTTCAAGGAAGTAAATCTTCTTTTAACAGTTTTAGGTTAGATAAAAATGACTTTAAGCTGGATTAAATTGTGTTTTGTCTAGCAGGCTGCCTCATCAGCTCTGTAAGCCGTTAACTCATGCACTTCTGTGATGCCTTTTGGACTAAGGTTTTTTATTTCTTTGTGCTGTTAATTAGCCGATAACAGTGGCAAGGAGTCATGGGCCTGAGGACTGCATTTCTCATGTGTTTGTGAGAGATAAAGTCTGCATAGCTCTGCTGAGGCAGAACAATAAAGCCCCTGAGCAATTAAGGAAATCTGATCAGTCCCACAAATATAAGGTGCAAGACCTCCTTTTGTCCAGGGATCTGGTAAGTGTTTCGTGCCATTATTCACGAGAATCCAGTGGGGAAGCTGTCTGCCTCAAGGAAATGTTTATTAGTTGAGCTACCAAAGTTATGCCTGAACAGCATCCCTACTATTCTCCCCTAAAGCAAAGAAGAGTTCATAACATAGAGCCTAATTTGCTAAATTAGATCTACTGACTGGACTGCCAGCCCCTAGCAAACATTAACCAGCACCCAGGTTCCTCAGGGAGCATAGATTGGCTGGCTGCACTGGTTGCAAGGTGATTTCCATGTCCTGAGAAAGGTGAGCTTCACTTTTCCCAATATCATAATCATTTTTAAACAAATGCCTTGGGAGTGTTCAGATTCCAGCAGTTTCTGTCTTCCTCTCTGTTACAAAATGTCTCAAGCTCTCAGGACAAGAGTTCAACACCTTCCTGCAATCCACTCCTGGAAACCACTGGCATGCAGAATATCAAAAGGTGGTACCCCAAGGTTTATTTGATCTCATCCAGTTCTTCAGGTGAAGGACTCATACTTCACAGCCCACTTTCTTGTGGTATTTAGTCATTAAAAGTAGAAAATCTTAGAGGATTTCCTCTTAAGTGTCTCCAATTCCCTCAGCAAGTTATCTCTGACGTTCAAATTTGAAAACTTACACAACTGTCTCACTTTAGTTCTTGGAAGTAAATCCTTGTGCATCACAGCTTTTGTGCAATATATACATGCTAAAGTAAAATTAATATCCTCTGTTTAGTCTGAATTCGCTGGCTCAATGCCTAGAGTGACTAAGGAAAGAGACTAGCATTTATAGAACAAAGCTGGAATTAATTCTGCTAGGGAAATGGACTGTGTTGAGAAAAAGACTGTGAGAGGTGGAAAACAATGGGACTCTCACTATCCAGAAGTCAAGAGTTGTCACATATAAACTGGAGTCTGGGAAGTGGAGACGACATAACTGTCAGAGCTCAGAGAAAAAAGGATCTGATCCAAACTCCTTGACTGCCACTGGAAGTTTATAAGTTGCTGAGAGGGGGACTCAGATGACTTCTGTATACATTGAACTTTTTACAGTTGTAGGGCTGTCCTGGGATGACATTACGATATGAAATATATATCCCATTTCATCTGCTTTGGAGGCTGCCTCTGGTGCCTTTAAACTGAGCCTGCGAGAGGGAAGAAAAACTGAGAGACTTTTGGTTTTAAAACAAAAATTTGTATTCAAGGACACGGACAGGCTACTGGGGATTACTCAGCGGCAGTGGGGAGTGGAGTACGCTCGCTTTCCAGCCTGCTTTCGACTCTTTTCTCCAGAGAGAATGGAGATTCTGGGATTTTAGGATTTTGGGATTTTTTTTTCCTCTTTGCTTCTTCTCTTTGGGACGGTTTCACAACATCAGAGCACACTGGGAGACCTTTCATCCCAGGCCCCAGTAGGGGCCTTCCCACAACAGCCCTGAAGAGAAGGATATAGACACAAACAGCTACACCTACAGAAGGACTCTAAAATCTTTCCAGGTTTCTCTCCACGGCAAGAGATTTTATTATTTAGCATTATTATTCTTTTCTGTGTGTTCTGTTAAATAAATAGTTTTTATCTCTTTCACTTTCCTCCGAGGGAAATTTTTTTTTTTCCCTGAACCTGGTAGGGGGAGGGGGGGGGGCAACCTGTGGTTTTTGGTTTTTTTCCCCTCAGGGGATATTTTCTTCCAAATTTGGCCAAACTGGCACAAGGGCCAAATTCTATTTTCATTCATCCTGGTATTCAAACAGAATTAATCCATCAGAAAATAGACAGATCCACACTTCTTACTGTGGGGCGGAATCTGTGTAGCTGTTCATACCCAGAGAGGATATTCCACCCCACCCATTCAGAGTGAAGGAGAGGAAAAAATTGCTCAGCTCATCCACTGAAGACAGTGAATAGATAATAAATCTATTAAATGTTTTGGTCATGATTTTGAAACATATAAATGTAGTTTGAGGATTTTCATGGCAGATATTGTAAGGCTGTAGTGAAGATTATCTCACTGTAAACTAGGTCCATGCTGGGGAACAGCTTTTTGCTACAACTTCAGCAGAAAAAAAAAAAAAAAATCACATTGCCAGAAATGGAAAAATGTTTGAAAGATATGGACTAATTAAGTGCTGGTAATATTTAAGCAGTTTGGGGTTGAAACACTTTTGGGGTTGGATAATGGAAATTATGATTGAACTTGGGAACAGTTTAGCTTGAAGGAAAATGGTATAGATTAGAAGATGCTTACACCTGTCTTGGAGCCAAAACTTAATCACTGTTCCGATAATAAATATTTCCATAAGCTAATCACATCAAAGTGGTGAGCTGTGTTTCTTTGGAGTAAAATAATGGCATATGAAAACAGCAACAATACAGAACAGCCCACCTACTGAGGGCAAATTGTTTTACACACTACAGGCTACAAGATGATCTGTCTTGATGTTTGCATTTAGACAGATTGACTGAAGAGAATGTGATAACTATTTATTAAGAAACACCACAGAATAACAGGCTTTCTGCAGGAATGAATATAACTCACATAGTTAACTCACTGACAAAAATGGATTGCTTGATTGCTCTTTTTCATTTGGTGAAGTCATCCACTAACCAAACAGATTTGAATGCTACTTTTTTGTGTGGTCATATCTTGTTGGAATCAGAGTGTATTTAAGAGCAATAAGAGTCAACAGTGATAGCACAGGAATTTAAAATTGAAGGAGTTTAGAATCTTCACAGAAAATTGGTTAAAGACATCCCTCAACCCTTGAAAGAGTTGACAAACAAGACCACAGTGAATTTTATGGCTCAGAAAGGAAAGCAAATTTGAAGGAAAGGTTTAACCATTCATAACCAGTTTGAACAGGTCATAAAATTTCACCCATCATTAAGCCTGAACACTGCAATTAATAAAACTGCTGGGCACCAGATCTCAGTGTCAATAAGACACTCTATGGATTCCGTTACTAGAAAACTGTTTCTAGGTCCCAAAATTATGATTATCAGGTGCTTTGTTGTTCACTATGACTAGTTTACAAATATGTTTGTAGAGATGATAATATGTGAGGCCTAATTCTCTTCAACACTATTAAATAAAGTCTGTAATTACTGATTTACATATTTGTCTTCCCCCCCAAAAAAAGTGACTGTATTAAATATTAATAAGCATTAATAGATCCCATTTTATTCATTTTCAGTTATCAATACAGTATTAACACCAATGAAGCAAAGCTTTATATAAAGCTATATTTACTTGGTAATTCAATACTTCCATTCCTTTTTAATGCCTTGGGAGGAGGGTTCAAGAGAAAAAATACTGCCATGGGAGGTGAATGGCCCCAGGGAAAAAACTGAACGATGGCAACTCAGCAGCTTTACTGATCCTGCTGTACCCCTGGGTGGTAACCACCAGGCCTCCATCAGGTGTCTTCCAGGTGGCAATGACCACATTTATGGCTGCTTGCTACTTTTACTTACCTGCCATGCATTACACAGTGCTTTGTACTCCTAAATTGCTGCTTCCAGAGTCTCTTTACACAAAGTGAAAATGGTTTGGACAGACATGACCCAACACAGCAGAGAGACGTGCCTGCTCCATATCCTGAACTGAGTCTACTTAGTTCACAGACTGTTTCGGGCATGATGAGGTTTCTCTCTTTATTCACATGCATATAACCTGTTTCCTTGCCTTTTAGCAAACTCTTCCCTATTGACTGGCAACTTTGGGCAATTTATTTTTTTTTAAGAAAGAGTGTGGGTAGTTTTGCCAGTCACCTGACATTTTACTTCTAATGCCTTACACTATAGAGCAATATAATCCTCATTTACTTGCTGAGCTTGTTTTAAATGCAGTCTGTCTTCTCATGAGAGGTTTGCCCCCTAGACAGTTCTGTTCTGCTGCATTCATCTTGGCATAGCTTATTTCTTCAGTCTTTGCTTTCAGCAAAAGCCTCTTGCAGGCAAAGCTCCTGGCCATCCCTGTCACAGTGTTAACTTTTACCCTGAGATCCTGCACAGTCTGAGACCCGTTTTCATTTGCTATATGCTGCTTATGCAAACAGTCTGTTTGCAGTTTGCACACAGAATTCACTGCTAAAAGATTTACTGAACTCTCCAGATATACTTTGTTCACTTGTTTTAAACATAAATTGAGTTCACATAAGTAAACAGTGTCTCCAATCCATTTCTTTAAACTGCCTGATTTCATTTAGCATCTTCAGACAGTCACACTCATTTGATTTAGATTTTTCTTCATGAAAGGCTGTAAAACTGTCATTTTCTTCAGACATATTTTTTATTGTGATGGTCATTATTATATTAATTGGTGTGAGAGTTTAGCAACTACAGTCTCACTTCAAATCCTTTTTGTTCATCTCTGTGAAAGAATAAAAAAGAAGAGGTTACAATACCTTAAAAGCAGAAGCAAGATTAAGTGAAAGGATTTTTGATCCAGTTGTGACAGCTTAAAATGTTGCTGTGCATCATCAGAGCAATGGAAACTGCACAAGTGTGGATTGAGTTGCAGCAAAAGAAAGGTGAATTAGGAACTAATTTTAATTTGTTCACGGGAATGAATTAGCACATGCCTGTCAGCCCACTGTGTCTTAGTTACAGGTATGTGCACAAACATTTACTGCAGGAATCCATTAAACTGAGATAACAAGATGTCTCAGGCTCATCTGCCTGCTCTGATGTGACCACCAGTCTTGAGATAAGTGTCTCAATAGTATATACCATCATTTGTAAGCATTCAAATGCATTGCAGAGGTCATCACCATGTAAATGGAACTCAGAAGTGGTTTTTATTAGCTCTTAAGTCAAATAAAGTTTTGAGAAAATGGAGTTTGCAATTTGAGCCCACAGCATATATCCAGGTAATACTTTTTATATCTACATTAAAATATTAAAAGGAAATGCTGTGATGTGAACATGCACACAAAACTCAAGGGGCATGTTTTACTGGTGGTGTCTTTTCAGTGCTGTCTGAAGCATTTAGAAATGCTTTCCAGACTGAGCCAGCTTTTAAAGTAGGCCCAAACCCAAGAAGGAGACTGCTTGCCCTAACTCAAGAAAGGATAAGCAGGACTGTATTTGCTAATCAAAGATGACAGCCATAGGTGCATACTGGAGATAACTGTGACCTAAATGATGGTCATTAACAGCCTGGGCACCCAACCTCCTGGTATGGGACTGAAAAGGAAAATTCTGAGGCAAAACTGGGAAAAGGGAGTCAGAGCAGAGCTGCATTGCCTGCACAAGCAGTCTGAACTTGAGAGAGGAGACAGGGATAAGGTAATAGCAGTCCTGGGTTTTGTTATGGCCCAAAATGAAAAAAAAGCAGGGCTTCTGCAGGAAGTGGCAAGGTTTGGGGAGCAAGGAGATAACCTTTCTGCCAGAGATGTGTTTAGACTTGGAGGTGGTCCTAATGCTGCTTTTGAAGTCATTTTGGTCAAGCAGTTTGCTTTTCCCAGGCCTCCCTCTTTCCCTGGACTGCTTCTTTAGAAGACAATGCAAAGCAAAAACAAACTGCAATTAAGTTCAGGTAACACTAAATGTCTGACCTGAATCCACAAACACAAGGGATCTTTCAAGCTGAAGCTGGAAACTTCATCCCTTGTCAATGGTCTCAGTATTACTGGGAATGCCAGCTGAGATCATCTAACAGACTGAGACCACAGGTGATTGTGTAAAGAAAACAAGGTACTCTCACAATGGAGTCGGGAGTTTAACTCTGTATGGTCTGGTTTCTGGTGGCTTAAAAAAAATACAGTATTTCCTATGCCCACTGCAGGGACCTGAAAGGATCGATTATAACACAATCTTTTCCTCGGTCAACAAACAAACTGTAAAACCCAGCTTTAAAAACTGAAAAACCTCCATCTTTCAGGTGTTAACAGTTCAAACTAAAGGTCAGGTCTTAAAAGGTGAGCTTATACTGTTCTATTTGCTGTAATTTGCATAGATACAATGCAGGGGAGACTTTTCTTTATGCTACAGGAAACAAGGAGTTCACATCAAAGAGAACTGAAAGGTGTTCTGTGAGTTCACAGAGCAAGAAACCCCTTTGGTCTACATATCTGGATGGAAATCTCATGAAAACAGGCTCTTCCATAACATTTCCAGTCATTTCTAATCCCAGCTGGCTCAGAAACATCAGAGTGATAACATTTCTCAAGTTATTCCAGTAGCCCTGGTTTTGGTCAAACCCAGGAAGCATGTAAACTTCACAAACAAGCAGAAGTCTGACAGACAGAGGAAGCCTCAGAAGAAAGGCTTACTTCAGATTTAGTTCATCTATGGGTAAAATTTTATAATATTAATAAAGATGCTTTGTACTTTCATCCCAGAACCATGGTATACCCCAAGGCCTAGTCCCTGCTTCAATTTTTAAACTATGCAGTTCTGTAAACCCAGAGCTCCTTACTGCTAAGGTTAAATCTACTTTTTCAGCTGCTCTACCTATGTGAGACGTTTTGTACTAACATAGATTATCTTGTTTCACTGAACCAAAATAAAACTCTATTTGGGGTAGGCTGCTGTGGCTGGAGGAGAGAAATATTTCAACATACACATAACTACCCACCAGAAGGAAAAAAATAAAAATAGCATATGATCTTCTCATCCTGGGCTGCTGCCTTTTTTTTTTTTTTTCTGTGATGCTTTCTCAAACAGCAGTGCTGAGGGAGGTGGTGTTCATGTGCCCTTCTCTCCTCTTTGCACCTCTCAGTAACAGACCCCAAAGACCCCATCTCTGCTTATTGTTTTTTTGGTTTCATTCTGCTTTCATGCCTAAATTGGGAGTTTAGAATCCAGTTCCCTGATTGTTATTTCATAACCTACTTTTCCTCATTTTAAACTTTTTTGAACCTTTGCAATCAATCCACTTGCTTTACAGTGGAGCTCCTGAAGCCCTAAGAAATGAAGACACTGGCATGGTATTAAATGATCAATGAACCCTCTTTGTCTTGCTTTTTCAGAGAGTGGAGGTCAGTATGGCAGAGGCTGTGACATTCAGTAGCAGTCACATTGAAACATTAATAACACCTTTTCTGCCTTTTCACCCACCAGTTTGTGATTTCATTTAGCAATTACATGATTACAAAGGCAAACAGTGTGTCAAGCCCACAACAGTCCAGTCAAGATAGAAGATAATTGCTTACACGAAATAATTGTGACAGCTTGTGCTTCACAGCAGTGTTCCTTGTACATTTAAAGAGAACAAATTGCAGTCTGCAGCTCAGCACTGAATTTGCCAATAATATTACCAGTCTAAAGAAAGCTGAGATGTTTGTTGTTACTCAGTAGTATTGTTTGCCTGGCTCCTAGACTTGTCCAGTCTTAAGTAAAAGCAACAAAACATTGCCAGAAGGAAGAATGCCATGCAGGCCTCCAGGACACAAATATTTCAAAGCCAAGGAGGTTTGTTTGAAGTGCCTTCATGGAAGTATGGAGGGACAGTGCTACAAAAGAGAAATGCTGCTGCTCTGCAAGCAGACCAGGTGACTGGGTCTGTGGCTGTAGAAACATTTCCCCTGCAAATGATTCCTCTTGGCTTCAGCAGGAAAGGATGGATCTGACCTCTCAGCAGGGCACTGCCTTCTAGCCCATCATGTCACTTCTCAATCTTTCATTCTTCAAGACCATCAAATGCATTGACATGTTTACAAGTAATATACTTGGTACGAGGATATTCCTCTCTCTCATGAGTGAAAGCATTTTTCTGAGTTTTGGGTTTATTATCCATTTAAGATGGCATCAGAGCCATCTGACTCTTGAATGGCTGAGGGTTCCTCATAACAAAGAAACAGAAGCCAGAGTTTGGCATCTACCAGCTGTAGGCAAACCAAGTGCAAATAAAGGGATCTGAACCTATCAACAGTAAGTAAATTTTCCACTGGTAGTTTGCTGTTAAAGTATAAACCATGAGCCTAGTAGTGCTTCTAGAGCAGATACTTGAGCTCCAGACATACCTTTCCAACCTAGAAAATCCAAGCAAGAGAAGGAAACATGATCCCATTCCCCCTTGAGGTACCTGCTCACTCCACAGAGGCTAAAAGTGACCTCTGAAAGATCAGTGCATTGGTGTCAGCCATAGATATCCTCTTCTTGTTGCATCTCACTCTGCTTTTGATCCAGACTCGGGTAGGATGGTCATTCTCAGCAGAATCAGGCCTGAGCCCTACCCATGCCCTGGGGCAGCAGTGGCAGCAGCCGCGCTCCTGCTCGCAGCCGGGCGCAGCCCGAGTGCACAGAGCCCTCCTGCCCTCGCTGCCGCTCCTGGTGGGTGCTTGCTGCTGGCAGCCTTCGTGGCTGCCTCTTCCCACTGGCCTGGGCTGGTGCTGGCTGCCCTGCTAATTGCTCTTAGCTAGCTGTTCCAACGAGGTTTGTTCCCAAGTAATCTTTCTCACCACCTATTTGCTGCTCTGCTTGCTAATTTCCTGGCTGCTGACCTGCTTTGCAGAGAGGCTCTCACAACAACCCCTGCAGTGATCCAACATGCAAAACCCATGGACTCCTCACTTAAAACCAGACAAAAGCCCTTCAGGCTTTTGTCCTCTGAAACTTAAACACTGTCCAGCACCTTCTTTCCCCAGTGTGAAGAATAGTAACATATTTTCTACCTCTTTAAAATCTGATTGGTCATAAAAGAAATGGTTCCTAATATACATTAAAAAATCAAATTATATTCTCACTTCATCCTACTCCATTACCCTCTTCCAGACTCATTCCTTTAACTTTTGAACACATAACAACTGAGGGTACCTCCCTCTCACAGTAATCAGGGAGATTTACAATGCCTCCCTCTACAATCAAATCAGCAGACTTATACTGTGTCATTGTTAGCATTATTTTTGGTGATTTAGCTTTAAATAGTATTTTTCTATTGTTATACTCTTCCCCTAATGATGTAATATTTTTTAGTACTGCAACATCCTTGAATAAAGAGCATTATATGTGTGCAAAACATTATCAGAATTACACATCTCTCATTCAGGTAACAGCTGAAGACATTTTTCTAAGTGGGAGCTAAATTTCTTTTGCAGATTCAAAAACAGAGGCTTCCAATGTGTAACTTAACCATTTTTTCTTTCAAAGTTTTCAACTTTTTTTCCAATGTACAAGTCACTAGAGAGTGGACTCCAGCTGCTTCAGCTGAGTACCAAAACTTATAATGGGAGTGTCTTCTTTTATCTCTGAGAAAAATGGGCAGAATTCTACATGGAATATCACAATAGGTCTTAAAAAAGCTAAACTTTATGTCCAGACCACAAGAGGCAACAGAATGAATTACAGCAAAACTCTGGTAAGAGGCTAACAGCTTGCAGAAAACATGTACATCACTAAACACTAACTAATCTGTCAGGCGTATCAAGGAAAACCAAAGCTTACTACAACATGTGCAAATAAGGAGTTGATAAAAGTGTTGAACAGTGTTAGACACGGAGCAGCCCACTGGGGAAATTCCATGAGAAACGCATCCATTTGGTAACAATTCCCCATCAACAAATACTGTCTGAAATCTGCCAGCTGGCCAGCTCTTAATCCATTTAGCGTGTGCTATACTCACATTTTAGCTGCTATGGTGGTAAACCACGTGACTGTGCAGGAATATACCTGTGCTAAATCTGAACTATAATGTTTATTAACCTATATGTGATTTCCTCAAAAACCAAAATAGTAAAAAATCTTTTTTCCACAAAATCATTTACAGTGGGTTGACCCAGACTGGATGCCATGTGCCCACTAAAGCTGCTCTATCACTCCCCTCCCCAGGTGAGCACGAGAGAGAAAATGTAACAGAGGTTAGTTAAGGTTGGGGAGAGATCACTCACCAAATGCCATCACAGACAAAACAGACTCAAATTGGGGAAATTAAGTTGAATTTATTACTAATCAAAATCAGAGCAGAATAATGAGGAATAAACCAAATCTTAAAAAACATCTTTCCTCCACCCCTCCCTCCTTCCCAGCTCTACCTCCTCCCCCTCAGAGGCACAGGGAGACAGAATGAGAGTTACACAGCTTATCACAGGTTGTTTCTGCTGCTGCTCAGGGAGAGGAGTCCTTCCCCTGCTCGTGTGGGTTCCTCCCATGGGAGGCCGTTCTTCACAAACTTCTCTAATGGGCTGCAGATCTTCATGAGCTGCTCCAGTGTGGATCCCTTTCCACAGGGTGCAGTCCTTCAGGAACAGGCTGCTCCTGCATGGATTCCCCACGGGGTCACAAGTCCTGACACCAAACCTGCTCCAGCGTGGACCCTTCTCTCCAAGGGTCCCTGCCAGGACCTTATTTCCCACAGGTCACAGCCCTCTTCCAGGCATCCACCTCGTCTGGCATGGGCTGCTCCACGGGCACTGGGTGGATCGGGGGCACAGCTGCCTCACCACGAGCTGCACCACAGGCAGCAGGGGAATCTCTGCTCTGGCACCTGGAGCACCTCCTGGCCCTCCTTCCTCACTGACCTGGGTGTCTGCAGGAATGTTTCTCTCACACATCCTCAGTCCAATCTGCTCTGGCTGCAATCACTTCTGTGCAGTAACTTTTTTGTTTCCCTTCTAAAACACGTTATCACAGAGGTATTACTGCCATCACTGATGGGCTTATCTGGCCTGGAGGCAGCTGGCATCGGCTCTGCTGGACATAGGGGAAGCTTCTGGCAGCTCCTTAGAGAAGCCACCCCTTACAGACCCCCGCTACCAAAACCTGCCCTTGCAGAATCAATGCACATGTGGAATGGCATCAATGTATTACATGATTCTTTACTTATTGATCCTGTTCCTGCTTAATTTTTGTTTCGCCTGGCAGAAGAAGTTTCCTGGGTTAAATTTCAAACTGAAACACCAGAAGAAAATAAAAACTCTTTTAAAAATGACAGAGGAGAAAAAAAGCATTGGCAGAGCCTGTATATTAATCTTTACAGAGGATGCTCAATACCAACACCACTCTTTGTCTAAAATGGCTTATCAATAAGAAAATTAGTAATACTGCAGTCAGAGGGGAAATTTTTTCACAGAAAGGGCAGGACAATCATGTGTCATCAGAGAAGTTGTGTTACTGTTTTGCTGGAGTCCCATCATTCATTAGGTGCTCTATTTTTGCTATAAATTGAACTCTGTTTTTTTTTAATATGATTCAGATTTTTAGATGAATGTTTAGATGTTTTTTAACCTGCCCACAAAAGGTGAATTTTTCTGTATGTAAAGAAAACATCTTTAGCACTGGATAATTGTGAGACCGAGGGTATGAGACGAGCTTGTGATTATTTTTCACAGAATGTCCTGGGTTGAAAGGAGCCTTACAGACCAGCTAGTTCCAGCCCCTCTGCCATGGGCAGGGATGCCAACCACTAGATCAGGTTGCTCAAACTTGCCTTGAGCTCTTCCAGATATGGGAGAATCCCGGGTCCTGTGGGCAGCCTGTTCCAGTGCTTCACCACCCTCTGAGTAAAGAATTTCTTCCAGATACTTAATCTAACCCTGCCCTCTCTAAGTTTAAAACAATTTCCCCTTGTTCTGCCACTGTCTGCCCACATAAAAAAATCCCTCTCCCTTCTTTTTTCTAAGCCCCCTTTAGGTACTAGAAGGCTGCAGTAAGGTCTCCCCAAAGCCTTCTCTTCTCCAGGCTGAACAATGCCATCTCCTCAGCCTATCTTTGTAGGAGAAGTGCTCCATTCCTCACACATTGACCTCCTGGGCAGTGATGGGAAAAGTTACCAAAGAATTTGATGCAACACAAAGCCAGAAAGGTGTAAATATTGATGTAGAGATTTTCCTGTGCAGCATTCAATATTTAATTTAATTTAATTTCAATATTTGGCTTGAATATTAAATATTTAAATTAAGTTAAATAATTAGATAGTTGTTCTGGACTTCAGGTATTATGGCCTTGACTTAGTGATTTCTGTGGGAAAAATCAACATTAAAATTATTTATAGCTTTTTACAAAGTTATAGAAAAAAGAATGGTAGAGACAATATTAGAAACTTTGTTATATACAGTCCTAAGAGATTTTGACTGAAAATCAGTGCATAATTCCTGCCAATGTCATTATTTGCCTTTTCTCCTGAGAAAATTATAACATTTGTAACACCAAATAAGAAACTGTGTAATGAGGCAGGAGTTAATTGTGTTCTTATACAAATTTAGGAGACAAATATATTGTCTACTTATACCATTTTTTTTTGGGGGGGGTTGGTTTTTGTTTTTGTGGGTTTTGTTTTTTTTTTTTTTTTTTTTTGTTTTGTTTTGTTTTGTTTTTTTTCTCAGGGGTCTTCTGTTACTGGATGTCTTCTGTCCAGTTCCCATTCCTGTTTTGGGAATCTCCCAGAAGGACAAAAAGAAATGCTGGTATATTCAAAAAGACTGCAGCCATTCCAGGTGGGGCAATAAGTGCAAGAAGGTGAAGTCTCTTTCTCAAGGACAAAACAGAATTCAGCTCTCATCTGTTGTATGGTTGTGATCACCAAAGGTATTTCACCCATCAAGCAAAAATGAGATGTGCTTGACAGGCAGATGTGGATCACTGATAAAATCCATAAAATTTTATGTACATGGATAATCTAACATAAATCAAATAAATTCCTTACAACATGTAGCAACATAAATAAGGGCCTTTCCTTTCCTTAAAGCCAACTATTTTTTTTCTTCCCAGATATGATACTGATGCTGCTGTTATGGACAATTAACATGAGAGATTTTGACAACAGAGATTTATAAAAATGAGGTAGAAGTGGGAAACCTAAAATCCCTTACAGTCCAACTGATTTGATGTCTGAATAGCGAATATATATTTATAGTGCTGGAGGATTATCGAGGGAAAATAGCCCTGCTTGTTAACACCTGATCAGAGGGATTCACATCAGACTGATAAAATAAAAAGGGGGATCTTGTTAAAGTGCTGGAAGTTGATGGAGTGTTTTGTTACTGATAGTGTCACTCTCAGCAAGACTAACAGTGTTTGTACAATCTAATTATAGAGGAAATTGGATACAAAATGTTATCATATCTTTAAATGGTGGACTAAGGATGAGTTAGTGGAAGTTTTAACAGGCTGGGTAGGAAAATGATGATTAGTAGCATTCATGCGACTTGGAAGGTTTGAGTTCTCACATTTAGGAAATAAAATCTTTAGTTTACCAAAGATGTGGGGCTCACTGGAGCCATTATTGCTCCCTTTTCTTACAGAAAATACTTAGAGGAGTGCTGAGTGAGAATGGGCAGAGGAAGTGGCATGAGCAGACCCAGGGAGCAGCCCAAAGCATTGCCAACCCTGGTTCCCATCCAGACCTTGGAGAAGACAGCTTGTAGCTGCTTGCCTCACTCCTGGAGCCTCACTGGGACCCCAGGCACTGCCCTGGATGTCAGAGTTGGAAAGCTCAGTGGTGACAGGGATGGCTCCCACAGTGAGCACCCAGCTGAAGAACAGCACTCACAGAAACCCAGACATTTGGTGATACCTCAGCCATCTGGGCAGCTCAAGGAGACATGTTTTAGGTGATACTTCACTCAGAGGAAGGGAAGATCAGACAAATGGCTACCAGCTCAGACTCCAAGTGGTACAGCCTCGCTTACAGCACTGTGGCCTCCCTGGCAGCTTCTGTGTCCCATCCAGCTGGTTAGATCCACCTGGGAGACACTGAGCCATTGCACAGGACATGTTGGCCAGGGGGTGGGACCTGGGAGTAGGACAGAGTGCCATGTTGATGCCAGGGAGAGCCCTCCTTGGAGGGAGAGCTGCCTGCATGCTGCCCAGCCCTGACCTTGTCACAGGCTTTATAGATTTCCCACAGCCAAGCAGAGGAATCCTTGTAATCTGGGAGAGCAGAAATTTGGGAGGTGTGAGGAAGAACAGAAGATCCAGTACTGGGCTTGGAAGGTAACTCTGGGGGCTCCACATCCTCCTGGGAAATGTTGCCTATGCACTGGAGAGGGGCAGGGATGTCTCCTCTGGTCTCTGGTGGCATGGCATGGTTCATGCCCTCCACAGAGCTGGACCCACCCCATGAGCCCCAGACAGCATCATCCAGCCAGGGGGAAACCTTTCAATGCTCCAGTGCAGCAGACCTCTACGTCTGGAAAGTCTGCTTGACACCCAGACCCACAGCAAAGGGACTGCATCTTTCACTGGGCAAACTCTCCCTCCTCTGGGTGTGTTTAATCAGCCCCTCAGTCATCCTGCAGCAGTGGCAATAATGCTATTATTGAACAACCACAGTAACTGTGATTGCTGTGTCAATCTAAGACTTTGAGATGAGATCAAGATACTGTGATAAGATATTAAAATCACTTGAGGTTGTAGAAGGATAGATAGATAGATAGACAGATAGATAGACAGACAGATAGAGAGACAGATAGATAGATATGTATATTAACTGCCAAGACCATCTAAGTCAGTGGGGAGTTTCCTATTTATCACCATTAGCTTTAGCTTAAACCCTGTGGGACTGACATTTACGGGAGCAAGCAACTGGGCAGGGACTCCAGAGACCAGTTTACACAACTTTTTTTCCATTTGCTTCTTAATGACCTCAGGCACCTCTCCCTATGACTCAGTTTCCCCATCTGCAGAGGGAGCAAGCCTGACCTGTCTTGGAAAAGGAGGAAAATGTACAGACAGAAAAGGTGAGATGAGCTCGGTATTCTTATTTTGCACATAGTAATAAGAGAAGAAATTAAAAATAAAATATGAGAAACTTTATCCATTTGAATAAATGTGTTTCCTTCTGGTGGAGAAGATGATCTTTCAGAAGAATTTGTTATCTATTACCAGAAAATTTCTCAGCAGCAGCTACAGAGATTAGTAATCTGCAGCTACCCAGAACTCAAATCTATACTGTCTGTATTCAGTGTGCCATTATCAGGTTCCTGTTAATCACTCTATTAGTGCACTGGTCATAGCTAAGGCTGATTCCCAGCCTCAGATCCTGCCCTTGGTGAACATAAAAAGCAAAACTCTCCTTTCCACTCCTTCAGGAAGCAGCCTGAGACAGGGCTCAGCTAGAAATCAAGCTGGAAAAAGAAGTCTGGGCTCTAATCTAATCAATGGCAACTCTCCTCACCTCTACAAAGCCAGGCTTTAGCCCTGTATCCAAAAATAAATATCAAGGATTTTCCAGTGCGTATCTGTGACTTTTTAAGAAGGAGCCTGGATGGGTTTCCTGCAAGCAGCCGCAGCAGCGGCGTTTCTGAGCCCTGGGTGGATGTGCTCACCAAGGCTTGCAGCTATTGCCCTCCCTCAGCCCTGGCACAGAGCTGCTGACCTCAGAAGCGACTTTAGAACATTTTTTAGCTATGGCCAAGCTAAGGGTTGCTTGGCTGGAGGGTGTTTGGAAGATACTGCAGCCACATGCTTTGAATAACTGAATCAAGTGAATCTCACATGTTCAATTATATTTCCATTGGTTTCTACAGCCACTGGGACAGTGCAGGGCAGGACATGAGCTCCAGTCACATAGCTGGAAATGCAGAGAAAGACACAGGATTCAGTAATTGTCGCTGTGCAGCACAGACGTGTAGAGAAAACCACACGAGTCAATGCACAGAAAATGGCAGACGAGACGAGATTTTAATTTTCCGAGGTTTTTATAAGTTAGTTCTCAAGGTGTGCCAGGTGTCACAAAGTAATTGGTTCCTTGGGCCAGCCCCCCCCCACCAAGGGGCTGGTCCAAATTCTGAGCACGTAACAGACAGTTGTTTTCCAAATCAAAAAACCACTATCTGTGAAAAACAACTGCAAGGACAAAAGAGTTAACAGAACAGTAACATTGTTTAGACTAACATCTATGGGGAAGATAGAGTTCTCACACAAACACTAGAGAGCTGAAGGATTTCTCTGCAAAAATACTCTAGCAGCATCCACAAGTAATACCTCAGCTCTGCACAGTCCAGTAACGGGAGTCCTTTGGCACATGAATCTTCCATTAAGCACATTTTTGGAACCAGGCTGATGATCAGGGAGGGGTTTGTGTTTGCTTGATAGATTTACAACAGGATTTCATTGGCCTTCTGCTCTGTGTTTATCTGGCTCTTGCTTCCAGTTAAGCATTCAAAGCAGTACCCTTGGGCTTTGACTGCATGAGAACCAAACCTGCTGAACTGAAATGGCTAAAATTTGAACATCTTTCCTAGGAGTCCATGAATCCTTGGAGGTAAGTAAGGAATCCTTGTCACTGAAACAGTATGGACATTCAGGCTGGCCAAAGCATCGAAGTGAGTCTCCATGTGCTGCCACTAAATACTGGAATTTGGGGTGATTTTTCTGCCATGGAGAAATGCAAAGTACAAGTGTTTGTGTAAATCAGGATGCACCTTAAAATACCCACAGCCCTCTGTTAGCAGCACAGAGAAGGTCCAGTGAAGGACACAAATCACCAAAGGTCAGTGAGCAGACTAATGCAAATGGAAATTAAAAGCATCAGGAGGAAGGTGACGGTCGGGTTCAGGGAATTTGAGAGGAAGGGTGGGCATCCAAGATGCAACTCACCAAGGCTGACCTCAGACCATGAAAGGAGAGATCACCATAGATGCCAGTAATGAAAGCAGATGGGGATGTGACATAACACTGGCTTCCCAATACATCATTAACTAATTAAATGACCAATACCATAAAGATGATTTTTACCACAAAAATCTACAAGTGTCTAAAAACTTCAGACACTAAACTCATTTTGTAGATGACAAATATTAACGAGTAACTCAGTTAAGAGCCCCATAACCCTCCACTCAAATTTAAAGCTGCTCGCCCCAAGTTACACAATAAATTGCTGTGGTGTTTTTTGAAACTTACTCCTTATTTCAACCAGGAGATATTTTCCTCCCCAGTTACTGTAGTAATAATCACGGCTTTGTTTTCTTTATGGTGGTGTTAATCACAAACAGTGGAGTACAAAGGAAACCCAATATATGTCAGCAAAAATAATAGTAAGATTTAGCCATTTTGTATTTGTTCTTTAAACAAATAAACACAATTGTAAAGATAAGTGGTTTGGGGTCATTTTTTTGTGAAAGGCTTTTACACTGCTTTCTATCTTAAAAAAGAAAAGCAATGCCTTTCAAGAAAAAAAAAAAATTAGTTTTTCCTGCCTTCTAGCCACAGATGTAAACCACATTACACACTACAAAATCGTCTACTGTTGATGCAATTGCTGATCATAGATGTGTTGGGCATTTCAAGGAACCAGACCCATAACTTTGATTAGGAGTCACTGAATCCACCAATTCTAAACACAAATTCAGCCTTTGTCACATTATGCTAGAAGTGTGGCTCAGGAAGCCACCTCAATAACCCTGCCTATTCACTCATTTGGCTTTTATGAATGGGAACCAGAGATCTGGGGTATGGGTTATAGTGGGGTGGTTTGGCTGTGGTTTGGGTTTATTCTGAACAGAATTCTGCTTTTTCTGCTGTGGGTGTTTATGTGATTTTATAGAGCCCCAGTTCATTCTGATTAGGTCAGGGCATCCTGAATTTGTCTGTAAATTGTCCAACATAAAATTACAGACATATTCAAGAACCACACTTTGGCATCCTTCCATGTGTATTTGGTGCAGATAAACATCACCTAGGAGAAGGACAACCAGCTTCCACAGAACTGCAAAACACAGAAGCTGTGATTCTGACAGTCTGACTTAATTTACAGAAAATTATGAATGTCCATGTTATTGTTCATTAATTTCCCCATTGTCAAGCATTTTATTTTTTTTATTGCTGACATCTGAAATTGAACCCACATCTGTTTAGCAGAAGACAGCTACTTTCAAACTGTTTATGAGAATTTTACCCCATTGTGCAAGTTATGGAGTATTTCACACAAAAAGACAAGCTTTACCTGTTTGTTGGAAAAAAAGAGCTATTCAGCTACATGAAGGGGCTTATCTAAAAAAATACAAATATGAATCCCTAACTAGACTGCTGCAAAATCTGCTTTCCTTCACATCATCTCCTTGTGTGTTTGAATACACATTTACAGAGGGAGGCATCTTTCAGGTGATCTTCTCTTCCCTTCTCGTTGCTCTGACTCAAAACCAGACAGTGTTCAGCCTGGCCATTTTCACATGGGAAGCAGGAAACAAGGCAGAGATTTATCAGCTGTAACCCACTGGCATTTGGGAATATCAGATATTTTATATAATAATTATGCAGCATTTTAGTTAAATTCATTCAATTCTTAATGAAGCAGATTTGGTTGCTGTGAAAGCCAAGGCTGGGGGTACAAAGGATAAGCTCCCTCTCCCTTAGCTGCCTAAGAATTAGGGATTTTTAAAATGATCCCTCAAGGTTCCTCATGAAACAGTCATCCAAACAACCTCAGGAAGGGATGAACAGCCATTATCAGTGCCTATGTTTCTCTGCTGAACAGTGAGAGAATTTGAGAGACCATCTTGGGCTAAATATCTAACTTAGATATACAAAGTTGGCAGAGATGAACTCAAGAATGAGAAGTATATGCAAAAACTGCTTAGCAGCTTTTAAAATGATAACTATATAAGCAGCACAAAAGAGATTTGACCAGATATAGATTAAAAGAAACTATCACTCTGCTGTAAATCTGTATGTAAAAATTGTTAGAACCAAAAATCTAAGACAAGATGTTTAAAATAAGTGTGACAGGTGTATATTTAGATTTCTAAAGAACTGGTAAGGATTTTTTTTAAAGCATGTCTACTGAGCAGAGCCATATGGGCTCAAGGGGAGCTACTAGCATTTGGTGTTTTTGAAATAAAGCTATGTGTTGAAAGCTTTAAACTGACAGAGAAATCTACTTTATGTCATGACTTTTCTTATTATTGATTTTTTCCTAAAGTTTTTTTTACTGTCCACAACAAAATGATCTCTTTTTTTTAAACTTTTTTTATATTAGAATCAAAGGGCAGCATTCAGATGTCCTGAAATCTTGCCTCAGGCAAGACACACAGCCCAGGTGCTCATGCTTACAATTGGACAGGCAATTCCTCAGCACCATTACACTGCCAAGGAGCCAAAATGCACCATGCAATCCCTTGCATGTGCTCAGAAACACCCCAGCCTGCAACGACCGTATCTTAATTTTGCCTTTATTTCTTTATTCTTGCAGACTCTGAACTCTGCAAGAATCTGCAGGAGCACCTTGAACAAGTATTTGGGCCCTGAACAGACTTAATAAATTCTGAGAGCAAGGGTGGACAGTACCCGCAGGGCAGCTGGTGGAAGTGGGAACAGGCCCTTGAGTAATACTGGAGATTTCACTTGAAAATCTCAGAAATAGTAATAGATGACTTTCATCTGCTTCAAGTCGCTGAAGCAGAGCAGCCCTCTCAAGGAAGAACAAAGCATGTTAAATGTGTGTGTCAGAGAGTCATATAATGAATAACCTTGAAAAGGAAAAGACCACTGAGAGCATCGTGTCCTGCTCTCAGTGTGTGGCATGTATACCTGTGTGCCAGTGGCTGCACTCCCAGTCTGTGTGGAAATGGATTGATGTTTACAGATGTTTTCCTGGGCTTCTTCAGAGTAAACAGGGCAAGAAGAAGATGAAGAAGCACATTCATTGCTCCTTAGGTGCCAGGTGATTAAAAATGGTAGATCTATTCCAGTAGATGGTAGATGCCTGTCACAGGAAGCACCACTTCTATCAAAGCTGCTTCTCATGGCATGAATCTGGAAACACCTTGAAAGATGGAGGCTCCCGGAGAGCCTTTCGGTCTTATCATGCATACAGAGAATTGGCTGTAATTACTGAGAGGAATATTTTCCTGTTCTTGATACTGCTAAAGGCTTAGGTGAGAGGAACCAGCCTAACTTGGGTGATAAAACCCTGCACTGCAAGAAAAACACCAAAACAGCAAGCACCACATTCTTAAGACTAAAAATTAAAACTAAAATATAAAAGGGTAGACAGGGAGAGATATTTGCCACCTCCTAAGAAGATTTTTAAATCAAAGGGGGACACTGTGATTAGATTATGGCCCCAGAATGACAACAACTCAACTTTCTCTTTGAACTCAGAGAGGCTCCCAGGATGAAGTGGTGTTCAAAGACAATTCCTTTGCATGAATAATATGGGGGAGGGTTTAATTACCACCTCCTCTCATTCTTCATCTTCTCTAGCCAGAAAGCTCAGGTTTCAGCAGTTTTGTTTCTCACTGACACTGTGGCAGACTGGGGGAAGGGAGAGGAGGGTGGAAATACTACAAGGCTGGGAAAAAAGGGAAGCAGCCAGTGAGCTGTAGCAAAAAGAACAGAAAAGAAAAGAAAATAAAAGAAAAGGACACTGCCTTATTCATATATAAGCCAGTGAAAAGAAAAGAAAAGAAAAGAAAAGAAAAGAAAAGAAAAGAAAAGAAAAGAAAAGAAAAGAAAAGAAAAGAAAAGAAAAGAGAAAGCACTCTCCCACTGATATTATAAATCTCTGGAAAAGGTAATGTCAGAAATCACAACTCCAGTGCGAAACAATCCTGTGGCTCAAAACTCATCTCACTCAGAAGTGTTACATTATAGCTGTAAGGCAACCACGGTGCATCTGAGCAGAGCTGTTTCAAACCTGGTTTCACTCTGGCTGTTAGCTTAAGGAGGGCTACAACAAATGTAGACCAAGAATGAGTAAATCCTAGTGCTCGCCTGTGTAAATAAAGACATAAATAAAAATAAATTCATGTTGCCTTTATATGTTGTCTCTTATCCCCTCTTTAATGGATACAATATTGAGCACTGCTAATGTTATTGGCCAGTAACACCAAACAAGGAGAGAAGTGTGAGTCTGTTTTTAACAGATTTCAAATATATTCAAATACAGTTGATTTGAGCTCATACAGTGTTCACAGCTTAGACCAAAGGTAAGAAAAGCTCTTAGTTACTATTAGTTTACAATCAGTCACACTATCACTTGCCTCTGCAGATGTCTTAAATATCTGCAATAAGAGTGCCCTCTCTGGACAGAGGAGCAAGCCCTCCCCACCCAATGCAGAGAAAGGGATCTGCTGCGTTTCCTCACTCGGAACAGTAAGGATCTGGCTGTGTCTCCTCACTCGAAGCCCTCCCTGTGACACTCAGTGGCGAATCCCCTCTCGCAGCTCTTTGCCAGCGGAGGAGCTCTGCGATGCCGTGTCGCCGCCGCAGCAGCCGCACGCCCTTCCTGACGTGAGACGCTGCTGTGAGTCAGCTGGAACCAATTACTGTGTTGTGCAAAGCTCACGTTGGGCAATAGCAGCTGTGTGAGGAAGCAGATTCCTCCCAGGTTGCTCCGTTTCCAGTGGTTTCTGACTAACTATCCCTGTCCATGCCAGGTGTTGCTGGGACACCCCACCACAAGGGAAAGGCTTCGATTGCTCTCCTCCAGCCTCTGTCTTGGGTGGGGGTGAAAGGGAGCAGAGCAGGCAGAGCACACTTGACTGGATCCACCCAACCCAAGGGCACCCAAGGACACCTGGGACCAGGAGGAAAGGATCATCCCATGCCTGAAGTCTCAATTAGCAAATAGATTCAGCCTAGAGTGTGAACACCACTCTCAGGACCTCGGTCTGAGTTCAGGTTTTCACATTCCATCTTCTCCTGTGCCAAAACAGCAATGGGCTTTCCTAGGCAAGTGCTCCAGCAGCTCTGCCTGCTCAGCAGAGGTCATATGAAGACTCAGCATATGGACACAGAAGGTTTTGGCCAGGCATAAAGTGCTGGAGCCCATCCACACTATGAGGAAGCGCTCTCCCAAACATCCAGGACTTCCCTAGAGACCTACATGGGCCAAGTCAGAGGCAGCCCCACAGGTGCCCATATCGTCAAGAAGCATAAGCAGAAAGAGAACTGACACTTAAGTGTGGTCTCAGGGCTATTAATATCCTGTAGAGATGCCCTGTGAGCCCCTTTCGTGGTGTGTGCAGTAAGACAAGCCTAACCCTGCACCACACGAGGTGCTGCTTGGGTGATTATCCCCATCAAGAGGGTGAGAGGGGAGTGAGGAATATTCAGTGGGGCTCCCGGTTTCTGTAGGAACAGAGGACGACAGAGAATAAGAAAAAACATTTTTAAAAAACCTTTTAGATTTTGCTTCAATGAATGATTCCTCTCTGTTTCAGAGAAAGAACCAGAGATGAGCAAGTGTAACACGTCACCACGAACTAGCTCTACGCACCTCCATACCTTGGGGAATTTAGTTCCTGACTTCATTTACTGAAACAATACCCAGTTGCTGAGGGGTTTGATCAGCCACCCAGAAGAGGACAAAACAAATTACACCAGAGGAGATGGGGGTTCCCCGTAGTAGACAGACACACGATAAGGATTCAGAGCACTGTGCAGCCCTGCCCTCCCTGCTGCAGCCAGCTCAAGCAGCCCACACAACTGCTGAGCTGCTTTGGGGAAGACCAGCTCCTGGAGGAGAGAAGATTAAGAAAGAGACGTGGACAGATCATCCAAGATTACTGACGGAAAAAAGTGAAAATACTTGTAAGAGGAGGCTTTCACTACGCCAGAATCATTATTAACTGCCTGCAACTCCCTGTGACTAAGAGCTGTTAAACTTCATTGGCATTTAAAAATGTAGATATTCCATTACACAGGCAAAAACCAGCTAAGATATTGGGATATGAAAGGGGGATTAACTGCAATGGGCACTTTTAATTCATTTTTAAGAGCATTTTTCAAAAGTGTTTTTTACCTTGTCTGTTAAACTTCTGGCAAGTTGTTTTTACCTCCTCTATTTTAACTTTTTTTTTTTTTCTAATTTGTCAGTGTTTTTTAACTCCCATGCCAGTTTCTATGAAATTAATAGAGTGATAGAGAAATTTCCAGAATATTAAGGTATGTCAAGCACTGGCTGAAACAGTGTCCAAAAGATGACTAAAGTCAATTTCCCAACTGAGATCAGCATAGCCACAACCCTTAGTAAAAATCACAGAAGCAAAACTTGACAGGAAGCAAGTCTTGATGGTCACAGCATCACTTGCTTTGATAAGAAATTGTATTTACAGAATCATCTTTTTCACTTTTTTGTGATCTTTTCTCTTCAGGGTCTTCTTCACAGGTAAATCCAATGTAGCATCTTTGTCTTTCACTGCTTTGCACAGCACACCATTTTTTGAACAACATGAGACTGAAATATTTGTGCAAAGAAAGACTGGCATTCAGGTTTCCCATCTGTTCAGCTACACAGGGAGACTATGGAGACAAGTCTTTTGCCTAACAGGGATGATATACACCCCATATTCCAAACTCAGGCACTCCTGACAGATCTCTGCTGAAAGACCACTCTGCTTTTGAGGGCAGAGCTGGCACTGGAACTGTGACAAAGCTGACAAAGCACCAGCACATGGAAAACCAATGGCAACCCTTTGTTGGGTTGGCAATGGACAAAAAGCTCAGAGGCGTGAAGGGCTGAAACCTCCCTCTGAGGCCACCACACATGAGTTACCAACACTCTGAGCCTCCTCAGTTCTCATGTGCACCAGTAAACTCCCTCTGAATGTGCAGGTGGGGGTTTCTGACATGTTTGCTCTGATAGGGAATGATTCTGCCTCCTGAATCTTCCAGCTTGCCTTAAGCCTGCACTGCTTGTCTGAAATGGAGTAAAGGGGCATAAATTCACCTCTTACAAGGCAAACAGTGGCAGTTCATTGAAACACATGGCCCTTTACTTCCTCTGTAAGAGAAGGGCTAGAGCAGCTAAGCAAACTCAAAGGCAGGATGCAAGATAAAGGTAACTTTGAGAAGAAGGATTTGAGATTTTGGTTTTCCATTGCTCCATTCTAAAAATAACAATCAAACCTCAGGAAGGGGTGAGGTGGCACCCTGTTTTTACGGACTGCGAGTGTTGGTGCACAGATGCTTTGGAAGTATCCCCAGCTGAGGCCTGGACTTGAGCTCAAGTCCCTTGGGAATGGCTTTGTAGTTCTGAGGAAGCAGTAAAAATGTTATAGGTCTCTTCAATGACTGGTGTTTGCCCGCCTTCACAAATCATCTCAATACTTTCACCCACACTTCTTGAATAAAAGAAACAACTAACATGCCAATTTTTTTCCTTTGTTATGAGGAATTGTAACTAAAGAATGGATACAAATTCCTGCTGTCCTGGGTGCCAGGAGAGAGAAAGCCTTGGTACATCCATCAGCTGGGGACACCAGAGGGTGAATCTAGGGAAAAGCCACCAGCTGCTGTTTCAGAGCACTAGGGGAAGGCAGGCTGTAGGTTCAAAGGACCCAGCAGATGTGTCTGGAAGGGAAGTGGGGAAAGAAGTATCTGTTAGCTGTCACCGCCCCTGGACGGGAATGTAAAGGACATTGGCATAATTTTCTCTTGTTCTTTTGAGAGCAAAGATTTATGAGAAGATGTTCCCTAATTTAATTCTGCTTTTCCCATGATTTCTCTGTCTCCACTCAAGATGGGTCTCCTTCCAACAAGGAGTACAACTCACAAAAATGAGGAAAACCCCTGATCTTCAAAGGGCTGCAGCACACTGCCATAATGCCGTCATAGCAAGGACATAGCCCCATCTATACAGGCAAGATCAAACAGCATCCTGCAGAGTCAGGATGCTATTGCATTACAACATGATTCTTCCCCATGACAGATTTGGCCAAAAGCCAGGCAATGAAATGGGTCTGCTCAGAGTGAATGGACCTGGGGTCTTAGACAGCAGTTGGAGATTTATGCTGCTGCTGTTGCAGAAATCAAATCAAGACGCTGTTCCCCAGCATTACGGGCTTACCCAGCCATCTGCAGACCAATGGTGTGAAATTTGTGCCTTGTGTGGCATCACTGCAGCTAAACCTCTTGTGTTTTCCTTTCAAAAAAATGTGTTCATTGAGTTCATTAATCATTATTAATAATTGATATCAGTTAACACTAACCTTCAGAAAATGTGGAAAGGAAAATCCTTTGAGAATATCCATAGGTGAGCACATCAAGGGATCATGCTGTGCTCTCATTTTCTGTCACTGCCCACTCAATGATAGCTTGATAGGAAGTGGCATAGATCTTTTTAGTAGCACTTGACTGCCAAGGTGTTTTAATGAAAGGCAATCAGCAGGATGTAGCAACCTGAAGTACCGAGCAATGCCACAAAATCCAGAGATTTTTATGAAGAGATTTTATCTGTCCTTAATACATCTGTACCCCTGATTTTGATCTTGAAGTCATGGATATACTTAATATTCCTTGCAATGTGCAGGATGAATCCATCAATACTGTGGATTACAGAGCAGAGAGTGAGAGAAACTAGCCTCTTATGGCTTGGTGACTCTTGCAGGACTTGCAGAAGGACTGAGACCCTTAATGCATCTACATTAAAGGGGCTTGTGTCTGCTGTAATCTGGAAATTGCCAAATGTTTGCTTCGTGCATGTAGGACTGTACACGCTGGAGTTTATGGCCATACTCATCTGAGATGAGTCACAGAATATGATAAGCTCAAACCCATTGCAAAAAACCAAGCCAAGCCAAAACAAAATTGCTAAGGGGTTTGCACAAAAATATAGATTAGCATGACCTGAATGAGTGTGTTTGATTGAGTCAAGTGATAGGTTGCAAGATTGTAAGCTGCTGTAACAAGAATTCCCAGCAATCACGTGCCTAATATGTTATCATGTCTGTGCTTATTCTAGCAAATGAAATTAATTAGAGTCTATCCACTGGTCCTGAAGGGTCATGTTATGGTTTGTGTTCTCATGACCAGACTGGAGCCTGCAGCTCATCCTGCCTGGTTTGGGATAGTCAGGACCGCCTGGTCTGCTGTCAGATAAGCACATTCAAAAGGGGAAAAAATTCTTGACCTCAGCAAGCTAAAACCTCTGCAGGTGACATTAAATGTCATGGGAGGACACAGACCTCTCTGGAAGCTACTTTCAGACAAAGGACTTTCTAAGCGTAAAGTCCAGAAGGACCCAAAGTTTCAGACAGATAGCTGGTAGAGGACGGCATGTTTGACCATTGGTCACAGAACATGAGCAAAATCACTGTTTAAATAATCGTTCAATGGTGGACTTGGCAGTGCTGGGTTAACAGTTGGGCTTAGAGATCTTTTCCAACGGAAATCATTCTATTTATTTATTATGCTAAATTGTGCGCTTGCCTGCACAGTACATTGTGCAATAAAATCAGTAGTGTAAGCTATGTTTGACATCTAGAAACAGGCACATGACAGGAGCACCAAAGTTACTTTCATAGTCAGATCAGTCTGTGTCCTCCAGCCACAGTGTGGAAAATCCATTCACTGAAACACGGGAAGTTGCAACGGGGGAAAGTCTCAATAGCCAGGATACTCCTTTAAGAGTCAGTCCACATCATAAGACAACAGGTCTTTTTAATTACTTCATTACTTTAGGAAGATGCTGCCTTTCTAGAAAGTTCTTGGTAAAACCATCCAGCTTTTGCACCACTCCCCTCCTGCCTAGGGGTACTGTTCCCTGCGTGGGGGGTCAGAGGCACAGTGACTGCCTGTAGCCCGCAGTGGGGACAGGTCAAGGCTCACAGCTCTCCCTGACATACATACATGGGAGTTAACACTTCTTCTCATGGCATTGCTCCCATGTTGGTGCCTACCTGGACAACTTCCACTTCTCAGCAGCAGAAAGACTTTCCCCCACAAAGGCCAGAGAGTTGATGTCACTTCAGAGCACAGCGAGCAGCAGCAGGAAAAGCTGAACTCTACATCAGGGCACACTGATGCTGCCAGATCTCTGTCAATTCACCGGTAGCTCTGATGTGTCACCTGTTCCTGTGGCTCTGGTCAGGAAAAGACCTCATTGTCAAGGCTTCAGTCTGACAACAGGCATGAAAGAGCTGTGCCTTTGAAATGTGCCCTCATAACCAGAACAGAAAACATCATTTTCAGGGAAAGATCAGAAGAGCCAGTGGAATCAGCAGGCTCTGCATATTGTCACTGCTCACGTTTGCTTTGTTATCAGCACATACATTCAAATGTACTTTTGTCAAAGGGCTGTGGCCCAGTTGCCTGTGCAAATCAAATCATAGTGGAAAGCAAGAAAAGTGTTTGCCTGTGATGGGATCTCACCTACTTTGTGTGCAAGCTGCTGGAGATCATTACTACTCTCTGATACTTGTTATTTGTAAGCAGCCCTGCTCTCTTCAGGTTAATTTCCTGCTGCACAAAGCAACACTGCCAGATATTTTCACACATTCTGGATGTATTGTGTAACATGGGGCAAAAATCTTCAGCTACTGACTGCCTGACCATCTAATAACCCAAACAGCTTAGCTGTTGTATGCTGCAGCCCAGGACTCAACCCAGACCACATGCCAAGAAAATCCATGAAGGACAGAGAGCTCCACAAGACGGAACCTGCACCCTTCCCAAAGCCTAAGAGTATATGACAGGCAAGAAAGAATTTGGACTGGAAAACTATCCAGACTCCTAGGGCAGGAATTGATTGCTAGTGCTGTCACAAAAGGTGCTGGGTCCCATCTTGAGATGCACCCTTCCTTGGTAAACTGTGTATGTCACAGCCATATTTCCACACAGCCACACTGCTCTGCAGACAGCTATGAGGTGCACAGCACCATACAGGTGTTAGCTTCACTCCTGATTTTTAGCTACTTTAGAGCTCCCCGTGTCTTTGTTCCTACAAAGCAAGAATCATGCCAAGAACTGCACTGCTTCTGCACTGCACTGCCTCTATTGGCATCACTGTTGGGAGGACAACTGCAACCACCAGGCTGTCAGAGGCCAGGGTAATGCTGCAAGCAGGCTGTGACTGGCTGTACCACTGCAGTGCCCTGCCCAGGAAGGAGGGACATTAATAAAGGCAACTACCTCCAGCTAGCTGTGGAAGCTTCTAAAAACCACTATGCTGGCATGTGTAAAACCCATTACTCATTCCAGTTTCTCCATCTGAAGGTGTCTGGGAATGCACAGGAGTATTTCCCCATCCTGTGAGCAGCCCACTGGAGATGAGAGCCCAGTCATTCTTCCAGGGGGGTTCTGGTCACCTTCGGGGACAGTCAGACTCTCCAGACTGGTCAAGGTCAGCCCTGCCAGGAGCTGGGCAGCAGTGAAATAGTGTGGATGAACATGTGCCAGCCTTGAGCTGCCTGGCTCTGGTCAGTCTGGTTCACTAGCAGAGTCATTGTGTAGAGATCGACCTTTAATTGCATGTGCTCTTTGTTTCATGTGGTGTTATCTGTGGATCCTACAGAATATAATGCTTCTACTTTAAATTAACATTGAGATGTTCTAAACTGGAGTCTCACTACTGTCACTTTAGACTATAGGCATGTGATTAATTTCTCTTAAATTAGACTTCACAAAAGAAACCTCTAACTGACCTGCTTTTCCTCCTGCTCCATGCTGGTTGCACATTAAAACTCATTACTCCAAACCATCCTGACAGGCATTTTTGCTGACAGTCACAGTCCATTCTAGCCAAGAGTTCTGGACACATCCAAATGTGCATGACTTGCTTCTAGTCTAAACCTGCCTGTTATTAACTTCTAACTTGCTTCGAGTTATGGCTTTCTCTGTTATATTAAAAAGAAATTGTTGGAAAGTTTCAATTTTGCAAGAGTGATTTAAAGACCAATAGTTTTCTCTGGATCCTGTAAATCTTTGCATATAAATAACCTTAGATTTAAATTCCCAGAACACTGAAAGCCTCTAAAATGGCTCTATATATGGTGAAAACACCCACAGAGTGTTAGGTCTGTCTGCATCCAGTCTTCATAAGCCTTAAACTGCCTATGATATTTATACTAAAATCTGCAAGTGGATTTTCAGTTGCCATAAAATCATAATTTAGGGCATGATTCTGCTTCCACTTACATGTATATTGGTTTCTGTAAATCTCCCACTTCCAGCAGAATTTGCTACAAGTGAAAATAGGTGTGGAACACACCTGACACGTCAGTCTTGTTGTCGATAGCTTCATGGAGCTTCGAGGGGGAAGGAACTGCTAAATCACTTTGTCTGACCTGCCTGTTATGGATATCCATTCAGTTATTCTTGTACTGGGCCCAATAAATTTCACTGAGCTAAAATGTAGCTTCCAAAAAAGCATCCAGAGGATTTCAAAACATAGGAATCCACCACTCCCCTTCATTGTTCAGATAACTGTTTAAAGAAAGCTTGCTATTAAATGTGCCTTCTGTCTAGCATGAATACATCTACCTTCCAGTTTTAGCTTTTCACTGTTACATGACAAAGATCCTTATTTTCTCTCATTTTCTTACTGTGAAGACAACTATGGAGTCTGCTTCTTGCCCTTCTTTTTGATAAGCCCTACACAACAGCTGATCTGCAGTCAAAGGGTGTGTGTAAGTCCTTACCTTAGAGACCACGCAAGATAAGAGCCTCCAGAGCCAGTGGGCTCAGCCACCTCAGCGTCACTGGGGGACCAGCTCTGTTCCTGTGTTCTGGCAGCAATGCTCCTGAAGAGGCTGTTCAGGGCAGTCCTGCTGTCTGCTGGAACTGGCTGCTCGTTTCCACCCAGCCAGCCCCGTCCCCTTCAGCCTGCATAGCCAGTTCACCCATGCCCCTAGGAAACGGCTGTCGTGCTCTGCAGCTGCCTTCAGCACAGGTCACTGAAGGGACCAGTGAAACACTGCAAACTCTGCTGGTCCGGGCATGTGTGTATGCCGGGGGTGAGTATTCACCTATTTAAGGGTGATTGGAAAGAAGGAAAAGGAAAAATGCACATGGAGCCTCAGGGTATCCACATTCCCTCGGGGTAAAAGTGAATACTCAGTTGCTGAAGAGTGGCTTACGTGACATCAATTGATCTGCTAATTTACTCTGCAGCACCAACTTATTTAACCATAGCCTATGTTGATCTCCCCCAAAAATATATTTTGTCTGACCTCTCTCAAACAAACCTATTGCCTCATTAAATAGAAAATTAAGTCAGGTTAGTTCATTAGGATTATTATTCTATGGCTGGTGATAATCTATGCCTGTGCACAGTAACAGCCAAGAACTCCCTTTTCCTCACTACTTGTGATTATAAATCACAATTAGGAGGCAGGATTATTTGATAATGGTAACCATGTCAACGTAACCTAACATATAAATGTAGATGAGATATACTTCTAATGAAACACATCTACATCTGGTTTCTATAGCATTGCATGGATTGGCATTAATCATATCCTCCTACTTTTAATTCCTTCCTGGTAGGCAAACCTAACTTCCCGACCTACGTTATCCCGATTGCCCTGACAGTGTGATTGCACAACATGAGCTATGGCTGAGAAGGAAATAGCTATGGACATGAGAGGCTCACCATTCCCATTATGTCATTCTCTAAAGAAAAGTTTTGGTGTGATTTAAGTGCTGCTATTGCTGCACAAAGATTTGTGCCTCACCTACTGTCTCTTGATCCCTGTTCAAACCTGAGGAGTATGGGATTAAGTCAATGGAATACTGTGTATTTCCAGAGTAATATACATTCATCAGTAGAGGAGACATGCAGTCTTCAAATGTAACTAGTAAAAGGTGGAATACAAAAAACCAAAAAATGAATAAAAACCAGAAAAGCTATTTCATTTATAACAAGTTCTCACTTGAAAAAAATCAATCTGTAACATTTAGTTAGTAAACAAACTCAACTTCTCCCCTGAAACCACATTTCAGGAATTATCCTAGACATGAAGTCCCTTGTGCAGCACATACATACCCCTGAATCAAGACAAGGCCCAAGCAACACAAACGAGGCTGGCAGCAACAGCTCCCCAAGGCACAGTGTTGAGAGCAGCCATGGGTGGATGCACTAGGGACACCTGTGTTACAACTTTATCCTCTCTTGCCTCTGATAGTGCCAGAGAAAGTCTGATGCCAGGAAATCATGCCTTAGGACTCACACAGACATCAAGGACTTGGTTATGTGTACAACAGGAGGAGAGTTTGCTGAGGTAGCCCCTTGCCTGGCTAGATGACAAATATTCATCATTTGTCAGGAACTGGAGTGATAGGACAAGGAGTAATGGGTACAAAATCAAAGAGGGGAAATTTAGGTTACATATTAGGAAGAAATTTTTCACTGAGAGTGGTGAGGCACTGGAACAGGTTGCCCATGGAGACTGTGGATGCCACAACCCTGTCAGCGTTCAAAGCCAGGCTGGATGGGGCTCTGAGCAACCTGGTCTAGTGTGAGGTGTCCCAGCCCATGGCAGGGCAGGGTGGGACTAGATGATTTTTAAGGTCCATTCCAACCCTGAACATTCTGTGCTTCTGTGATCACGTCATAAGCCTGGCTTACACCAAATACTTGGCTAGTAGGATGGCTCCTGTAGAGAGGGGGATCAAGTAGCTCTCTTGACACCCTTGTGCCCTCTGCCCGTTTGCAGCAGGCACTGCCATATGTCCCTTGCCTGATGGGAGAGATGCGCAGGGCTCTGTAACTAAAGGTTTTGTGACAGAGATTTGGAGATGGTTGCAGTACTGGAATGGAACTGCCTAGGGAGGACAGTCTGAGAGAGAGGAATACCTGAAAGCCCTGATGGACTATATGCTTGCTGAGTCAGGCTGCACTTTCAAGGACACTCCAAACCACCAAAAGCCAGATTGTTGCCAAAGCAGTTGTTTTGCCTTCATCCAGCCCAAGTTATTTCTTATTTCATTGCTGCTCCCTCTCCCCAGACAAATAATTTCTAACCTAGGACAGTTCGCCTGACATAGGAAAAGGGAGAGTGAGGAGAAGGGTGAAACAGTTGCTTTCCCTGGCAATCCCAGGTTAAAACTGCCCACAAAACTCCGGCTTAAACTGCCACCAGATTTGTTATTTGAGACATTAATCGTCCAAGGAGCTCGGCTTCGATGCTCATCCTAAAGCCACTCTCCCCATGGCAGGCACTGAACACACCTGTAAATGCAGCCACTTCCCCAAGGTAGGTACCCAAAAACTCTCCAGCCTAGGTAACCACCGACTTTAAACCATTTATTGCACAGGAAAAGCCCCCAGCGTGCTCTGGAGCTTTCCCACACCAGAAGGTAATGACGGGCGATAACTCGGCGAAGAGTCATCTCCGGATTTCCCAACGGTGTCTGGATACGGTTCCCTTTGTGGGCTCGGCGCCCCAAAGAGGCGACCTCTGCGGTCCCTGAGCAAACAGCACGGGGGAAGGGGAAGCTGATCCCCGCCATCCTCCCCCGCGGGTCCCCGCCAGGGCACGGCGGCCGCGGCCGCGCCAGCCCGGCCCCGCTCCGGCCCCGCGGCGCGCTGCTCCGCTGCCTCAACAGTGCCACCCAGTGCTTCTTTTATGTCATTGGCAGTGGAAACGGGGACTCCAAAGTGGGGAAACCCGCCTCGGAGGCAGAGCGGAGGCACAAGAAGCGAAAGCTGCCGGCAAGCGGCAAAGGGGTGTGCTGTGAGCTGCTGGTGCCCCTGGCTAACCGGGAACCATCGACAGAATTAAAACTTCTGATTTACAACGAAACAAGACCAAAAAAACACCCTCAAAACAACTAAAACCAAAACCAAACCAACCCCAAACACCAAAACAAAACCCACATCACAATTTTCCAGTTTTTAAATGGCCCAACGTGTTTCCCGGCTTGTTTTATCAAAAGAGGTCGGGGTATGAATGTCAGCGAGAACTTCCTTGGGTATTTACTTCAACAAATCTTCCCGAGACTGAATGGGTAAAGCAGGATTGAGAGCTGCAAAGTTCATCCATTCATAGAGGCAATTCCCTTATTAATAAAAACCAGCAGCAGCAAAACCCGTCCCAGCCGAATAGTGGCTGTGGGAGGGACGAATCCCACACCCCAAGCCCAAGGATGCAGGGAGTGGGGAAAGTGGGGGTTCCCCCAACTGCGGGGCATGAAGAGGAAACCAGTTGGTGGTAACATATGTGTATTGTATTTCTCTGAAAAAACTTGCAACTTGGCTAATTAAATTCCTGGCGCTGAGCTGGTCCTTGGCTGAGATCATGGCAATTGGGAGGGTTGGGTTTTTTTCCTCCTTACAGGAGTTCCCTCCTTCTTCCCATCCTCCGCCTATTAAAACAAGTCAAGTCTCCCTTGTTAGAAGACCCCATAACGTGGAAGAGGCAGAAAAGCAGCAGCAGCAGCAGGAAAGAAAAAGACGTCTGGAAAATATTACCCGTTTGCTGCTGCTGCTGCTGAGAAACCTCATTGAAACAGTTACTCGGGCAGCAAGGTATCACCAAAGAGACTTTATCTGATGCTGATCTCTCAAACTTTCAGACGCTGCCTTGCAACTTCTCCAGGCTCCTGGCTAGCCGCGTTTGAAATAAGATCTTCAGCTTCGACCACGAGAAACTAACTCCTAATTTATTATTTCTAACTTTTTTTAATTATTATTATTATTATTATTACTATTATTTGGAAAAAAAAAATCCCACAACTTAGAACTAGAAACTGAAGCAGAAAAAGACAAATACATGGTAATTGTGAAAACACGTGGGAGAAAATGAGTAGGACTGAATAGCCTTACACGATTTTTTTTATTATTTTCAGTTTTAATTATTTTTTATTTCTGAGCGTCTCAATAAGCCCCTGAAAAGTGCGATTTGTTCTTTTACCTCAAACTTGGAAACTATTCAGCGGGAGCAACGGTACGTGAGACCACACAGTTGGCTGGAGCCCCTCTATGACCAAAGGACAGAAGGACAAACAAGGTAGGTGATTTATGATTATGGTTCTGTCAGCTCAAGAGCAGAAGACCCCCTCCTCCCATCCCCACTATTCACGGGACAAAATCTGGAACAGATCCCCAAAATACGAGCGGGGCTGGGGGAGGATCTTACCGGCTCCTACGCTACACCTATTTCAGCAATGAATAGGACCGTCGTGAGGATGAATGAGGTTTTCAGCTTCAACCCCTCCTCCGTGTAATCCGTTTAAGACATTGGTGAGCTTCAAGATCTGGGGGGAAAAAAAAAAAAAAAAAAAAAAAAAACAGA